>CAJQZJ010032834.1:1238116-1268239 GCA_907164525.1 Lophiomys imhausi
ACAAGGCTGCCAAAGGCTGCTGGAGCAGAGACGATTCTGTCGGGAGCCCCAGATGCTGCATATGGAGCTGCAGAGGTGCTGTTGTTGTTGCTTGTTTCTTTCTTTCCCTGATGCATTTCAGTCTTGCATGTTTTTGTTTTGTTTTGGTTTGGTTTTTTTACTTTTCTTATTTTTTCCTTTCTATGCCCACATTACTCTATTGTGGACTGGGATGTGTATTCTGTCCTATGTATATTAGAAATACTTTAGTAGGTAGGTTTTTAGTTTGTTGTTTGTTTCTTATAAGACCTCACAATTAAGGGCTCCCCTCACATCTCATAAGAAACTGTGGGCTTGGGACCTTTGAGTAAGTGTTGGGATTATTTTAAATGATCGCAGGTTTAGAAACTGAATAAATGCATTTTGCATTGAGATCAAAATTAAAGCTTGTTGGACAGGGCCCCATTGTGCCCTTTCAGACAGATGGGAGGTGGAGACAGTAGAATCTCTAGAGCAGTAATTTTCAACCTTCATGACACTGCGACCCTGACTCCAACCATAAAATTATTTTCATTGCTACTTCACAACTGTAATTTTGCTACTGTTATAAATCACAGTGTAAACATCTGTGTGTTTTCCGATGGCTTTTGGTGACCACCAAAGCTGTCAAGATCCACAGGTTGAGAGCCCCTACTCTAGATGCTCAAAGGCAGCAGAAGCCACGAGAACCTGTCTCAAACCCAGTGCTGGAGAGATGGCTCAGTGGCTAAGAGCACTGGCTGCTCTTCCAGAGGTTTCAGGTTCAATTACCAGTACTCACATGGTAGCTCACAACTGTCTATATCTGTATGGAATCCAATTCCCTCTTCTGGTGTGCAGACATATATGAGACAAAAAACCCATATGCATTAAATAAATAAATAAAATCATTTTTAAAGAAAGTATTTCAACTCCTTCTATATATAACAATAAATAGTAAATAAATTCTTCAAGTATCATTATTGAATATGTACTGTGAAAGTGTACTCAGATAAAAGTCTAACAAACTATACGTGGTGTATCTGTAATGAAAAACTTCAAGACAATGATAAAATAAATCCAGGATAACCCAAATGCAGAGGCATATAACATTAATATATTGAATTGCTCAATAATGGTACAATAATGATTCTGCTCAAACTGATCCTTTAATTTAATGAAAACTTAAAGTCACAGCAGGACTCTTTCTATGAATAGATACATTGGTTATGAAATTTATATGAAAACACAAAGGGCATAGGAGATCCAAAAATGATTCAAAACTGAAAATACAATTACAGGATTCCCATTATCCTTTCAAGGCAAACTATAAAATTAAGGAAACCATCAGAGTGTGGTGGCCTAAAATTACACCATTACCAGTCACTGAAATAGTCCACCCCAGTGTCTACCAAAATACCTACTGTGTGCTTTCCCGTGCAGACAAGGGTTGCACTCAGAACTTGCCCAAGGAGGCCAAACCAAACGTCACATGTCACCTCTATTTCTCCCAAAGTCCAAAACCTATGGGTGATGAGTAATGTTCCTCTCACGTTCTTCTTTTGGGGGGAAAGTGGGTTGAGACAAGGTTTCTCTATACAGCCGTGGTTGTCTAGGAGCTCATTATGTAGCTGAAGCTGGCCTTGAACTAAAAAAAGATTCATGTGCCTCTGCCTCCCAAGTGCTGTGATTACAGGCGTGCACCACCATGGCCAGCCTTCCCCTCAGGTTCTGATGTCGGTGACTGTGGTCTAGAAAGATCAAATCAACAGCAAATATCACCTTCAACATCCTAGAGCGGAGTCACTAGTGGAAGTGGATCGTGCCCACTTAAAATCTCAAAGGGCTGGGGAAGTGGCTCAATGAGTAATGTGTTTGTCTTTTAAGGTTCAATCCTCAGAACCCTCATAAAATTGGGTGTAAAGTGGTATGCATGCATGATTCCCTCACTGGGAAGGTGGGAACAAGAAAATACCCAGAGTTCACTGGCTAGCCAGGTTAGCCTGATTGGTAAGCTCCAAGCCAGGGAGTGACCATGTCTCAAATGAGGTAGACAGAAATCCTAACCATCAAACCTGAGCTATCCTTTGGCCTACACACACACACACACACCACTGAAAAATAACAGAATCAGCAAGGTATTTAGCTCAGCGGTGGAGGATTTGCCTACCATGTGCAAGGCTTGGGCCTCAGCCAGGGTGCTACCAAAAACCCAAAGACACTATAAATAAGAACAGAACACTAGAGATTTTTTAAGGAGTGCATTTTCGCTTAAAGTTATTTCTCAAGTCAAAGATATGTAAAACTTTGGTTTTGCATGTTTTTAAGTTTTGAGACAAGGCCTCACAATGCTGGCCTCAAAGTTTCTATGTAGCCCAGGTTAGTCTCCAACTCATGAAACTGTTTTAATGACTTCCTGGTAGGAGGGGCGGGGGGATCAAATCCTGGAAGAGATAGAAAAGGTAAGCGTGCATTCGTGTGTGTGTGTGTGTGTGTGTGTGTGTGTGTGTGTGTGTGTGTACACAGGGACATGCTCACAAGGAGGCCAGAGGTTTTTGTCATGTGTCATAATTCATCACTATCCACCTTATTTCCTGAGACAGAATATCTCACTGAACCTGGAGCTTTCTGATTCTGGCCACTGAACCCCGAGGATCCTCCTGTCTCCCCCACTGAACCTTCTCCCCAGCTTCAAGAGGAACAAATGGGAACCTGAAAGAACAATGTCACACTCCCCCACTGAACCGTCTCCCCAGCTTCAAGAGGAATAAGTGGGAACCTGAAAGAACAATGTCACACAAGGAGCCTGCAAGTGTGATGTCATTTTAAAATTAAGCTGCCTTAGTGGCCTTACACATCACAAGCCTTTGGACGTCATTTAACATCATTTTCAAGAGCTCCTAGACTTCTGAGAAACTGCCCTTCACTTCTACAAATATCCCTTCTGATATGAGGGCCAGGCATAGTGGCCACTCTTCTAAATGCAGCCCTAGGTTAGTGAGGTCAGAGGTTTGCTGCAAATTTGAGGCCAGCCTAGTCTATCTGAAGGGACTAGATAAACCAAAGTTACTCCATTTTGTTTTTAGGCTTCATTTTGTCCTTGATCTTATGTAACTATAGTTCTTCTTGGAAAAATCGCAAAACATGGGCCAGCCAATCAGCATATAGCTAGTTATCTAAGAAATATAAAAATACACCTACGCTTGAGTCAGCATCTTGTTTTTCTGAGTTATTTTACCCCTGTACCCTAAAACAGCGGTCTTGAAGACTCCCATTCACCCAATCAAGCTAAAGGATACTGACTCTCACTCAAAATCTGAGCACTCCACCTGTTTGTGGTTCTTTGCTCTAAAAGGTTCTGTAACCTCCTCTTTGGGATCGCAGTGCCAGTTCCCAAGTCTGCCTGCGGGCTTGGCTTGCTGGTATTTGCTCCAAGCACGCTAATAAAGGTTGCTACTGTTTGGAATGGACATTGGTGGTTTGTCTCCCATTCTTTGCTCGATCTCAGGACCCCAACAATATCCACTAAAAGCTACATCGTGAGACTCTCTGTCAAAAACAAAACTACAGTGTATGTTTAGCAACTGAGAGAATCTCAAACCTGCACGTGTCCTGCTTGAACATCTATGGTGCCTCCATATTGCCCAAAGAATATAGCCCATGCTTGAGCTTGGGTGCAACTCTCACCAGCCTGCAGGCCCTGTGGATCACCCAGGAAACACAAGGCTCTTGGACTCAAGACACCAGTCCCGCCTCTTCGCGTCCAGGCTACCAGAGGGACTCTTATCCTGCAGCGCCCCCTGCTGGTTCTCGCTGAGACTCCACTTGTTCTTGGATCCGTCCCAGGCCGGGTCCACTCAGTGCGCGCCCGCGCTCAGCGGCTCCACCCGCAGCCACAGCCCGCCCTCCGCGCGCAGGATCAGCTCCGGCTTCCGGCGGGGCTCCTTGTCATCCGGCAGGACGCGGAAGCGCAGCAGGGTCAGCGCCAGCGCCACCTTCATCTCGCTCATGGCGAAAGTCTGTCCTATGCAGTTCCTGCGGGAGGGCGGAGTGGGGACTCTGACTGCACCAGGACCCAAGCAGCCCCCAAGGTTTGAACTTACCCAGGCCTCTGTCGTGCCTGGCCATCCGGAGGGACAGAACAGGCGCTGACCAGTGTGTGCCCGCATTCCCGAAGCTTTCTCAGACTCAGGGCCCAACAGAGATCCAGGACGGGGCTCTGAGCACAGGTGTTCCGCCTTTCACCTTCCAACTCCTGCCCTCTTAGACCTTTGCACAGACCCCGAGCAGAGGGCAAAAAGACCCAGGACCTAACCATCCCAACTTCCCTTTACCCCGCTGTCAGCCCCAGATCACATTAAGCCCTCTCACCTCACTTGGGCCCGGAAGAAGAGGGAATAAAAGCCAGCGGCGACCTCTTCTGTGAGTTTTCTGGGTCAAAGCGAAAGGGGTCATAGATCTGCCGGTCAACCAAGACTATGCTAATGGCTCGTGTCTCTCTGCACACCCAGCCAGTCCCAGAACAGATGGATATGAAGACAGAAGAGTGACAGCTCTGGTTTTCCAAGGACCAAACCTCTTCCCCAAGTCTCAGAATCAGGGACTGGATCTTATTACCTCAGGCTCTGGCCAGACTGAAGGGTTGTGATGAACCCCAAAGATGCTGATGATAAAGTCGATTAGTGCTCCCCCTGGGGACCACCAACACCCACCTCCCCATACAGTCCACACCTTTGGGAATGACACGGCCATCTTTGAGCAAAATGTCCCGGGTGCAGCTTTGAGAGATGGCGGTAACCGGGGGGTGCAGCCGCAGACTCTCCTTGATGGACATGGTCAGAAAGGGCAGCTGTGCCAGGTCGTCCCTAAGGAACCACCACATAATTATTCAGAAAGTTAAACCCTTGGCCTGCTAGATGGCTTGTCATTAAAGGGCTAGTATCCACACTTGACGATCTGAATTCAATACCCAGACCACAAAAGGTGATAGGAGAGAACCAACTCCCAAGAGTTGTCTTCTAACCACACATGCACCATGGACTGCATGAATACACACACACGTAAATGCATCAGCAACACTGGCCACCCTCAATGCCACTTGTTGAAATTCATATTGTTTCCCTGTGATCACTAGTCTATAACAAAATTAATTTAATATGAATCAAAAATATTTGTTCATTTTATTTTCCTTTTTATTTGTGTGTTATGTAAGCCAGGGGTCACCTTTGGGCATCTTCCTCTATCCCTCCACACCTTCTGGTTTGAGACAGTGTCTCTCACTGAACATAAGAACTGGATATTTAGATCAGACTGGCTGGACAGCACAATCCCATCTGCTCACCTGAGCCCCAAATCTGGGAGTAGCCTTTTACATGGATTCTGGGAATTCAGACTGAAGAGTTCAAACTAGCAGCAAGTACATTACCCACTGATTTATGGAGTTTACTTTGTTTTTGAGACAAGGTGTCACTATGTACCCTTGGCTAGTCTAGAACTCCCTGTAAACCAGGCTGGCCTCAAACTCAGAGATCCACCTGCCTTTCCCTTCCAAGTGTTTGACTTAAAGACTTGTGCCACCATGCCTAGATATATGTTGTTTTTGTTTTTTTTTAAACAAGATCTCATGTAGCTTATGCTGGCCTTGAACTCCCTGTATAGGCAAGGATGGCTTTGAACTGATCCTTCTGCCTATATCTCATGAGTGCTGGGAGAAAAATAGTGAGACACCACCCTTCACTCTGAATGAAATATTAAAGCATTAGAAAGTCACAGCAAAACAAAACAGTGGGGAAACTGACTTGATATTTTAGAAGCATTTCTAAGAAAAACAAACTTATCAGAAGATATTACCAAAACAAGAGGATATCTTTACATGTTTTCATATATTTACATGAGAGACCTTTAAACATTAAATGGAGGCACTTAAGATTTAGAAGGTGGAGGCAGGAGGATCAAAATGTCAAGACCAGCTTATCCTATACACTGAGTTGAAAGCTTGCCTGAGCTTTAGGAAGCTGTCTCAACAAGATTAACAGTGCCTCACTGATTCACTTCCCAGCACCCACACAGCAGCTCAGAGCCACCTTACTCCAGCACCAGGGGACTTGACACCTTTTGGCTTTCAAGAGCACCCACACTCATTGTACATATGCCCACACAAACAGAAATAAAAATCTTTTTTAAGGTGAATAAGTAAAAATAAATGTTCTGACTAGAGGTTGGAGTTTTCCACTACACCTGAAAAACTGGACCTTAAAGTTCATTATCACATCTACCATTTCCAAGATTTGTCATTTCTTTGTGGTGAGAATAAATGCACAGCACATTATTGTTAACTACAGCGAGGCTCATGTTTAATGAGGGTAGTTGGGGAGTGCCACTAACTGTAATTCTGTACTCACTTACCAATTCTCCATCTGTCCCACTCCTTACCAGACTGATTAAGGAGAATAAAAAATAATGTCCAAATAAGACAGCATAAAAGACTTTTTGTTACAGAGCACCAGGAATTCTTAAAATTCCAAAAGCTTGACCTTAAAGAGCAGAAGGAATGGGGCAGTATATTATTCACAAAAATTAAAAAGCTGTATGAAGA
Organism: Lophiomys imhausi; assembly: GCA_907164525.1. Classification (NCBI taxonomy): domain Eukaryota; kingdom Metazoa; phylum Chordata; class Mammalia; order Rodentia; family Muridae; genus Lophiomys; species Lophiomys imhausi. The sequence goes on from CAJQZJ010032834.1 coordinate 1,244,709, forward strand.
TACCATGGACCACACTAGTATTCAAAGGAGTCATTCAGTGATGTCTATGATCCTGTCTATCATCATGAAGTTGTGTGTGTGTGTGTGTGTGTGTGTGTGTGTGTGTGTGTTTAGTTCATGGAAATCAACAAGCAAAGGACACATAACCTAAGAGAAAAGTAGACAGAGAATATGAACTAGGAATTCACGGAGGTCAGACCATAGAGATTTAAGAAGCAATCTCCTAGCTTGTCAGGTAATCCCAGATGCAGAAGAGGAAGACCATAAATTCCAGGCCAGCTTGAACTACATAACTAGACCAAAAAAAAAATCAAAAGTAGGGCCAGGGAGGTGTCTCCTCAGGTAAAGACACTTGCTGCTGATCCTGACAACCTGAGTTCAGTCCATAGACCCCACATGCTAGGAGAGAGCCAGTTCCTGAAAGTTCCTCTGACCTCTACATGTGTTCTTAGCACATGCACACCCCCAACATCAACACTCACACACAAATAAATGGATAGATAATAGAGAGATAGATAGATAGATAGATAGATAGATAGATAGATAAAATGTAATTTTAGAAATCAAAAATAACAACTACCATTATGACTCATAACTACATTCATAGCATGGACTCACCATTCAATCTCCTGAGCCTCGAGGTCCCTCAGCAGCCCCCGCACCTCCTGCTGCCAGCGCTCCAGGTATTCTGGGTGCTTTGCCAGATTGTACAGGATCCAGCAGAGCGCACTGGCTGTAGTGTCGTGGCCTGAGGGGTAGACAGGAAGGTCTGGGGGTCTGGGCTGTTTTAGACCCCAGAGTGAACAGTACTTGTGCATCCATATCCTACCCTTACTGTAGCCCTACATAGGGACCCTCACCTCCAAACATGAAGGTGTCAACCTCTGCTCGGATGTCATCATCTGACAGCTTCTTTCCGTGTTCATCCTGAAGACAAAAACCAGGACCCGCAATTCATTCCATCTCTGAGGACAGTTCCTGATGCTCGCCTGAAGCAGACTCTGTTACCCACTGCACACACAGGATGTCTTCCCTTTCCTCTCCAGAGCCTGTCCCTGTAGTTTCCTCCTTAATTTCCTGCCGTTGTTTTGCTCCTTCCTACAGTGTTCAACAGAGTCACCCAAAAACCATCTAGTGCTTCCCAAATACCCTCTTAATCAAGTCCAACTTCCATCCTAACATTTAATGTCAAGGTTCTCGGTTATGTTCTCAGTTTGGACCCCATAAAAAGCCTACCTTGACCAGCAAGAGCACATCGATGAAGTCCAAAGTCTTAGACCTAGCCTTGGTCTAATCAGCACCCTGGTTAGCAAGGGCACTGCGCCTCTCCCTAATGACAGCATCTGTGAAGTTGTGCACCAGGTCACAGGCCTTGCAGAAGAGCCGCCCATCAGCTGTGGGGTAGTACAGGAAGTCTATGTATAGGACCAGCTGGTGGTGCCGTTTCACTACGAGGTTGCTGAGCTCCAGGACTGCAGCAATGTATTTACTGGGAGACCTGCAGGGCAGGACAGAGAGAAGCAATGTAACACATGAAAGCGAGAAGAAACTTCTGCCAGAGTCCCGAGACCAGAACACATCCAGAAAAGGGCTCTAGCCAAGCTCACGTCTCTCTGCTTCCTGCTTCCCATGAGTAGCCTGTGCTCCAGAATTTCAAGGCAGATATGATACTATTCTTATCTCTCTTTCCCTCAGCACCTGCTCCACCTTTTCTTTTCTGATTTCTTACAAATCTTTCCTGTTTTCTGTATCAAGTTCATATGCTCCTCTTCAGATTCCTTGCATCCTGTGTCTACATGGCATTCCTCTACTGGGCCAATTGTCCAATCTCAGCTATGACTATAACTCCCAACTGCTTAAATACCTTCCAGAATTCCTTGGAAAACTCAGAACGGAGTTCATGCTATTCTTGCTGGGGATATAACATCCTTAAGATCTTCCTACTAGCCCAAAATGGTGGCTTGTGACTGCAGTCCTGGAGTGACAACACTCCAGAGGTGGAGGCAGGAGGATCATGAGCATAAGTCCAGTCTGAAGTACCTACTCAAATCCAAGCTAGCCTAGAGAACACAGTGAGATACCATTAAGGAAAGAAGTTCCAAGCTAGCTTAGACAACACAGTAAGATATCATTAAGGAAGGAAGGGAGGGAGGGAGGGAAAGAGAGAGAGAGAGAAAGAAAGAAAGAAAGAAAGAAAGAAAGAAAGAAAGAAAGAAAGAAAAGGTTTTTTTTAAGAGAATTTGTGTCCGAGGCTCATGTATTGAAACTCTTGGTCCCCAGTTGAAGGCACCTTTAGGGAGCTTATAGAACTTTTAGGATGAGAGCGTTGTTGGAGGAGTGGACTTTGAGAATTCACAGCCCTCCCCTGCTTGTAATTTGTACTCTTTGCTTCCTGGGTGCAGCCTAAATGTGATGGGGTAGTTTCCTGCTTCAGTGGCCAACTATCATGCCTTCCTTGCCATTACAAATTTCCCCTTTAGAACTGTAATCCAAAAGATATTGTTTCTTCTATAAGATCATAGTATTTGATCACAGCAACAGAAAAGTGTGTAATACAGAAAGGCACTGGGGTGGGACACTCTCTAACTCTCTGTTAGAGAAAGAAAGGAGGCACTTTTAACTCCCTGTGATTACTGACCTTGGTTATCAGCCTATATTAAATCGCACCTTTTTTCAGTGTCTGTGTGTGTGTGTGTGTGTGTGTGTGTGTGTGTGTGTGTCTTGAATGTACATGTTTGTGTAGTTGCTTCATGTACATGTGATGGTACACACATGTGCACATGCATGTGGAGTCCCGAAGTTGAAACCAGGTGTCTTCTTGAATTACTCTCTACTTTGTTTTTTCAGAAAAGGTCTCTCATTGAACCAGAAGTTCATTGATTCTGCAAACCTATGACCTCCCAGAATTTCCCCTGTCTAAGCTTCTCTCCGACACTGAATTGCAGATATCAATCACCCTGGTTTTAGTTTGATGGGGTGCTAGGGACCTGAACCCATGTCTTTGGTCTTGCATGGTAAGCACTTTTCTGATAGTCATATCCCTCATAAAGCACATTTGTGTCCCTCTGAAGGTGTTTCCAAGAAGGTTGGCTGAGGAGGTAAACGCCCACCTTGATGTAGACAGTCTCATCCTGGGTAGGAGCCCAGAATGAAGAACAGGAGATGGAGGAGGAAGCTAGGACAGACTATCTCTCCCTCTCCACTTCCTGGCCTTATTGGAAGGGCCTCCATGATGCCCTTCCACACTCTCCATTGAAACCTGGACCCAAAGTCAGCCTTTCCTTCTTTAGTCCTTTCACTCAGATATTGACAAGAACCCTCTCCTTGCCTGCTTACCCACACCTCCTTAGCCGTATCCAAACCTGCCTCCCTGAAAGGAAACACCATCTCTCTCTCTTCCATCCAGGGAGTCCCTTCTACTCCCACTGGCCAGTCCTCCCTCCCCAACCTCCACTCTTGGTTCATGCTCAGGTTCCCAGGCAAAGACAGCAGCTCACTCCTGACAGTTGCTGACAAAGCTGAAGACACACTTCTGCAGACTGTCCAAGGTCATCAGGCTGATGTGTTCAAACATGTCCAGATGGGCACTGCCCTTGGTGGTTAGGTGCTGCCACTTGGCCTGGCCAGAGAAGGGAGCAGAACTAGACCTTGGCTCCTGAGACCTTGGCCAACTCCAAGGTAGACACAACACGCACACACACACACACACACACAGCACACACACACAGCACACTTGGGCCTCTGTCCCAGGCACTCAACTCCAGAACAAGCCAGACTTGGGTGGGAAAAAATGCAAGGCTGGGAATCATAAACTTGAGTTCAAGTCTAACATCTGTATGCCCTTTGGTCAGTCATTTCCCTCTCCTAGCTTCCACTTGGTAAACCTGCATCAACAATTCACTTGACTTCATCTGCTGCCCCATAAGCCATACTTCAATGGCAGCTCCACCACTCATGGGTCTTATGGGTGGTGAATTTGGATGAGCTCCCTGACCTATGGATCCCAGTTTCATTATCCATAATGTAACTGTCATAGTCATTTCCACCTCAAAGAAGTGTGGAAATTACAACAGACAACATAGATCATAGAACTGGCATAGTATTTCTGTTGTATAGATGTGACTCAATAAATAATAATTGGTATGTGGCTACAGAAATTACCCCATGTGAGGCTGGAGATGTGGCTCAGAGGTTAAGAGAACTTGTTTCTCTTACAGAGGACCCAAGTTTGATTCACATTACCTACATAGTGACTCACAACTGTCTATAACTCCAGTTACAGAACACCCAATGCCCTCTTTTGAACTCTGTGAGCACATAGTCATACATGTAGACAAAATTTTCATATACATACAACAAAAACAAATATATGTATATATTTGTTATATATACATATATGTATGTTATACATATAAATATACATATATATTTGTTATACATATATATGTATATATAACAAATATATGTATATAATGTATATATATAACATATGTGTGTGTGTGGAAGGCAGATCTCTGTGAGTTCAAGGCCAGCCTGGTGTACAAAGTGAGTTCTAGGACAGCCAGGGATACACAGAGAAACTCTGTCTCAAAGAACCTGTCTCAAATATACAGGTGTGTGTGTGTATTTATATATATATATATACATATATATGTACATATATTTTTAATGCTAAAAAAGAAATTATCCCATACAAACACATATAAACATAAACTCACATGCGTGATGTTCACACTCTTATTAAAAATCTTCACATAGGGCTTCAAGATGTCAAAGTGAAAAGCAGGTGTCAGCAGGTGGCAGTGCTGGCTCCATTTCTCACCAGAACTCACCATTGCCCAACCCCTGGGAGAATAATGACGGCAGTGGGCAAGGGTGGCACCCTCCCCTGACCCAAAAAGGTGTCTCCTGACCCTGACCTTGAGGTACTCACCCAACCAGGACTTCAGGAAGCCATAGAAAAATCATTTCCTTGGGAACCACTGATGCTCCCATGAAGGGGGGCAATTGGGGACCATGAAGAGGTTAAAGATGAACTTTGGGAGTGGGTGGAGATTCCCAGCCCCAGAGCTGTACACTTCCCCTCCAAGAACAACAAGGCAGGGATAGAATAGGGACAAAGGAAGCAGGGAAGAGGAAAGAGGTAAAACGGGACCAAACAAGGCTGCAGCAGCAGGGAGAGCAAAGGTCAGCCTGACAGGGCACAAGATTCCCCAGCATGCCTTTACATGGCTGCTATATTGTCCACCATGTCTCCCACAACTGAGCAGTACAACACTCTAAATAAATGTCTTTAACAGAGACCTTGGACACATTGTCTATTCCAGCTCTCTGACATGTTCTGACACACACTGCACATAAGACAGGGACACAGTTATGAACACAACATATATGATCTTTCGTAAGATGATCCAATATAGTCTGACATGACCTGATTGTGCCCTTCAGATAACCCTAGATGGGATTTAAATATGTCACATTCATGCCACAAATGTGACCTAGACATACCCCAAGAATTCCCATGCATCCTCCTTCACAACCATGCTAACCATTAAGTATTTAAAGTTAAGGGCTCCCCTACCCTCAAAGACCACAGGATGCTGCCCCCATGTGCTCCCCTTGAAGAGTTGCCACTACAGCACTCCAGCCATCAAGCAGCTCCAGGGCCAACCAGATACAGTTGACCCATTGGATCTTCTGAAGTACTCTGCACACCCTCTCTCCCTCCCAAGGCTCTTTCCAGCTTAAGGTCCCTTTCATCAGAAGGAGCTGAAGCTGTAAGACACTGAACTAAGGTGGTTGGAATCCTTGGTGTGCTGTGTGCCCCTTTCAGTATCAGTTTCCTGAACTCTAAACTTTTCCGCTCTGTTCAGTTCTGGACTATCTGATCTACTTCAGAACTCTGTTAGAAGAGATGTCATGGCCTCCGTTCCTGGCAAAAACCTCTTGCAAAGTGTCCTGATAAATTGATCTTATTATGTAATGACCTTATAAAAATAATGAACAATTATAATAATGTTTGGACATGCTATATTCTGAATTCTATGGCACATTGGTCATTAAATGGATTTGTTTGTTTAAGTAAAAATAATTTTATAGACCAGCTGGCCTTGAACACACAGAGATCTGCCATCCTACTGCTGCCCTGAAAGGTGTACACACTACATCCAGCAGATCTCTACATTTTTATTCTATTTCATTACTATAGATGTTTTGTCAAGGATCAAAAATAAGAAAAAAATCATACCTTAAGTATGCAAATGACCTTCATCTTCTAGCCTTTTGCTTTCATTTAAGAACGAGCTATGAAGACACACATGTCCATTTTTACCTTGCTTCTGCTTAAGACTTCATTCTGAATTGATGTACTGGTTATTTGGCATTTTATGTCTAAAATAATATGAGACACTCACGGCACAGTAGTGGATGAAGAATCTGTCCTATCACCCAAGCAAGGCAAAGTGAAGGGAGTCCCAGAATTCTTCCTGGAACCACAGGGACTTTTCAGGGATTGAGCTATTAGGGGTCATCTTTCCCCACATGAGAGTGAAACCATCCCAGAGGAAGATGAAACTAAAAAAATGACTCCTGTAGCATTTTTGAGACCTGCATCCAACTGTGCTGGAAAAACACTCTCCCCAGATTTTTCTGCCAATAGATTTCTTTAATTTTTTTCAGTGCCTTGGCATGCATCCTAAGGTCTTATGATGTGGAAGACAAGGGCCCCACCACAAAGCTACATGCCCAGCCAGTAGATTTTCAGTCTTTGCTAAGACCACACTGGGTTGAGTCTGTGTCACTCACAATTTAATAGACCACAGTATCTAGAGAAGCCCAAAACCTTGTCCAAGGTCAGCCAGGTTAGTGGCTTCTATTAGCTGTGGCTCCATCCTCCCCTACCTAGCCTGCCTTGTGTAGGGGCAGAAAGAGCAGAAAGAAAAGGGAGGAGACAGACCAGTAATTGGTATTCTTGGAGAAATACCTGGAGCCTGGAGCACGGGGGCAATGGACTTGGGGTGGATGAGCCTCAGGGCAGGGTAGAAGACCCCAATCCAACAGATGTGGACATTGTGGAAGTGTTGGCCAACTTCAGTCAACCACTGCAGGCCTTCTTCATTGTTCTTGACCTGGAGATGGAGAAGGCTGAAGCTAGTCCTGACAGGGTGCCTCAGAGGCCCCCATTCTCTTGCCAATCAAATCCCACACCACTCTCTCTCTTCTCATTGGCTCCTTTATACATAGCTCTTGCTGAATCAACCTATAATAAACTGTGCACATCATTTTTATATTCATGTTTCTATTTACATCTGTCTCTCTGCCTCTCTCTCTCTCTCTCACTCACTCTCAAGCCTAATCCTCTATCTCTGTTGGGTTTTTTAAGATTTATTAATTTATTACTCGTATATGTGTATGTGCCTACATATTTTATGCAGATGTCCATGGAGGCCTGAAGAGGTGGTGGATCCTCTGGAAATATAGTTCCAGGTAGTTGTCATTGCCAGATATGGGTACTAGGTATTGAAACCAGGTTCTTTGCAAGAGCAGCAAGTGCTCTTCACCACTGAACCATCTCTCCAAACTCTGTTTCTTGGGGATAGATAGGTAGATGACAGATAGATAGATAGATAGATAGATAGATAGATAGATAGATAGACAGATAGATAGATGATAATTGGTGGTTAAATATGGGTACGCAAATGATTTATAGGTGTGATAATAGATAAATGGCACAGGGATGCATAATAGATAAATGATAGAGAGGTAAAATATATTAGATATAACTAAACATATGAGTGTATCTCTGTATCTATTTCACAATCAATTACCTGTCCCATTTTGTTTCTGTGTAAGTATGTCTATCATTCCCTCTCCTTGTCTCTCTTGCTTTCCTTCTCTTCCTCTGTCCTCTCCCTCTGTATGCCTCTTTGTATGTATTTATCAGATTCTTTGCATCTGATTCTTCTGACATCTGCCCGCCTCTCTCCTTAGCACTTACCTAAACTCAGAAAGAACTCAGCTAATTTTACCCCAGCACTGGCCAAGTTCCTCTGCAGCTTTGAATCAAAGGATGTTTGGAGACACCTATAGTCTTGGTCCCCAGCTCAGAAGAGAGGTGAGATTAGAATTTCCCTCAGGAGAAAATTGATGACCAACTTAGGTGCTGGATCCCCATGTAAGGAAGAAGTCTTTGGAAAGAAATGAGAGGACAAGAGCGACAGCAGGAGATCCAGTGTAGAAAGTTCAGGAGGTGGACCCAGAAGTGAACACAGAGGGGACACAGGGAAATCAGGGGAGATCAATGAAGGTATGATCCTAGAAAACAAAAAGAGATTCTTGGGAGGATGATAGAGACAGAACAGCAGAGACCCATGGAGAGAAAGATCCAATGGGGCTCAGATTCAGGGACTTAGAAATCACAAAGGTGACAGGAATGAGGAGCAGGCAGAGAGAGGGATGGGACTCTTTGCCCATGAGGCTATGACAGAATTAACAGGCTGGATGTTGAGTACACAAGAGGGATTCTGGGGATGGATGGACAGGAGCTTACACAACACCTAATAGCCCACACAATGTGGCAAGACATCAGAAGACACAGATGGTTGCGTTCATCCAAGGCCAAGGTTTTCCAAATGACTGTCAAGGAAAACCCAACTGGCAGGAGCTTCAGACTGAATCCTGGAGGGAATCTAAGCTATATATGCTGAAGAGAGTTCCACTTGGCAGAATCTGGAATCCACTAAGAGGTGTGTCCCTGGGTCAGTCTGTATATGTGTTTGTCTCCAGGAAGAATTAACTGGGAGAAGATTCTCCCTCAGAGAAGGAAATGTGTTCCGGCAAGTTCCCAAGATATAAAAAGGTCCAAAGGGGGGGGGGGTACTTATCTGCCTTCTTGGTGATCATGTCTTCATTGACATCAGACTGCAGCCTCTTTCAACTTCAGTGTGGACTGAAGACCAGCAATTCTCCCTGAATCTTCAAAGCCTTCACCAGCAGATTTAGACTATGGAGGCATCCATCTTTGTGGGCTGTGCCGCAGCTGGCCTCTCGGCTGCCTGGTGTGGGGACACAACCATTGTTGACCTACCCGGCTCCAACTAGCTGAGAGTCATTCCAGTAAGTTCCTTTCACAATATAAATCCTTCGTATTGAGCGTGTTCCTGTAGAGAGCCTTGACTAATGCAAACTGTGGTGCAGGGGGGTTCTAAAGAAAGTGAACTGTAAGGATATTTTTGTTTAATAGGTTGTCAAAATCTGGCACTTACTCTGCAATTCGACTAAACCTAAAGTTGCTGTAGTGGTTTGAATTTGAAATGTCCCACATAAGCTCATTTATTGGAACACTTGATCACCAGTGGCTGGTGCTGTTTGGGAAAGTTATGGAACCTTTAGGAGGTGGAGCCTTGCTGAAGGAAGTACATAACCAGAGGCAGACTTGAGATGCCTTTGCCATTTCCTATTCTCTCTCTCTCTCTCTCTCTCTCTCTCTCTCTCTCTCTCTCTCTCTCTCCCCTCAGTAGTTATGAATAAAATACAAGCTTCCTGATCCATCCTCCTCCTATCATGCCTTCCCCACTGTGTTGGTCTCTATCCTTCTGGAACTTTGAGTTAAACGAAACCCGTTCTTTCTAAAGTTGCTTTTGGTCATGCTGTTTTATCATGGAGACAGAAGATAATTAAACCTCTGCTGAAGGCTTGGTAGTCTAGAAAACACTAATAGCCAATGGTGTGAACTAAGCAAGATAAATGCACTTGATATCCCTGATTCACCCACGGTGAGGAGCAGTCATGAATACCAGCTAAGATCATATGACCAGTTACAAAAACAATTATAGTAACTACCATGAATGTTTCTGTCCTGTTTTGTTAAGAATGTGTTTGTGCACAAATACACATATATTTGGGTTTTCTTTTCTCTCCTATTCCTTTACCATGTAACATAACATTGGTTGAAATAACATTAGTACTTAGGCATTCCTCAAGTGACTTTGCCATCTACTCTGGGGAAATAATAGTATATTCCTTTGTAAGTGTGATACTTAGATCATGTTCGGTGGAGCTGAAACTTTATCATCTTCATTTGGTGATTAAGCATGACACAAGAGATATAACTGTGTGTCAGGTTGACAACAGGTGGGTTTCAGATAGTCTTCACAGTTGACTTGGCAGGATCTGGAGTTAGCTAAGAGAAACTCCTCTGGGTGAGTCTGTGAGGGAACTTCCTGAAAAGATAAACTGAGAGGAGACCTTACCTGACAGTGGACATTGCCTCTGACAGGTGGCCCAGACGTAAAGAAGTCTGAGGTGAGACCTGCTGCTTGGCCCCTGAGCCTTCACTTCCTGACGGTGGGTGAGTGCAGTGTCTCTTCTTCATCAGAGCTCAGTTTCTGATGGGCAATCAGAAATTCCCCCTGAGTCATCCAGGCCTTTAGCACCAGACTTGAACTGCTGAGGCATCCATCTTCATGGTCTGAGCAGCTACTGGGTTGTTAGTCTCCCTGTCACATAGCCATGACTGAATACCACAGCCTACTGGTTGTACACCATTCTAGTAATAGAACTATATGATGTATACGGTTCTATTCATCTGGAAAACCCCACCTAATACAGAGGGGCTGGAAAGAAGGGCCTGGACTGGGAGATAGAACGGAGGAGGTCCTGAGGAGCTATGAGAGGAGAAAAGACAAGCAGAGAAGCTGGAAGGAAAGACAGCTGTGGTAAGAGAAAGCGTCACTTGAATCAATGCCATTGGAGATGGTACCCTCATAGGTAACACTGAAACGCCTGGTGTGGCCCAGGCAATAGGAGGTCATGGAGCAAGGGGCACTGGATATGAGAGTAAGGAAACTTTCCCAGGAAGTATAGTCATTACAGAAGAGGCTACATGGTGCTGTCTAGAAAAACAGAAAAAGTAACTGGGCTATTATTAATAGAAGCACAGTTCAGTATGTCATCCGAACACCACAGAGGAAAGCAGAGTGCTCAGCTTTGACCCAACTTGGACAATGGTGTCCTCTGACATATTTTGAGGATGGAGAGCTATGTAAGAAAGAACAGAGCCTAAAGAGTTGGAGAGGAGAGATCACATCTTCTGCCATTAAGTATCCCTGTGGGCAGAGGTGGGAAGATCCTAGCTGATTCCCACAGGTTGAAAGGTTTCTACAGACACTGACCTGGGGCCAACAGAGATGGGCCAGCAAAGGGGCATACCCCATGCATTCCACTAGAAACAACGGAAAGGAGGACAACACGTGGGGGAAGGGCACTGCTCGGTGCAACATGTGCTGGGGGCCTCTAACTACAGCATAGAACAGGACTGAACAAAGGACAGGAAGAAACATCAGACCATAAGTCCTGATAAGAATATGATCGAAAGTTAGCTGGAGACAAGAAAGGCCAAAAAAGAAAAAAGCTTCCAAACATGGTGAGGACAGAGAGGCAAGGAGAAGATCTGCTGGGTATGTGAGTAGAGAGAGACTCCCTCAACCTCCCTCCCCTCTCAGCTGTTATAGGTCCCCTACCCTCTCATGACTCCCAGGTTCCTAAGAACCTTTCCTAATCCTTTGAGAACACATTCATCCTGACACACCAGACCTACCTGCTGCCATACTCACTGTCGCGCCCGCCTTGCTGATAAGGAAAGCGCCACACAATCAGGATTCTTCTGACAGCATTTATTGAACAGTTCTTTTAGATAGCATGGTGGAGAGGGACCCCGAGCTTCGGCAAGCGGCCGCTTATATAGCACATAGGGAGACTTGTCGAACCCTCATTGGTTCATACAGAATCACTTAATTAGCATGAGATCGCAGTGCCAAGAAATGCGCCTTGCGCATGCGCACACCGGCACAGCACATCTGTGAAGAACCAGGAAGCAGGAAGCCGGCGCCATCTTGTAATGGCGATTGCGGCTCCCGACATCTCCCCCTTCTTTATTAAATAGCAAAACACAACAGTCCACTTTGTCACTGATCAAGCCCACCGTTCTACCAGTGAAGCGATCAAGGTAGTTAAATGGACTAGAGACCCTGTGTGCCTGAATTCCCATGCAATGGGAACACGAGCCCTGGGAGGCACACAGGACTGTCATCAGAACGCCTGGTGCAATGGGAACACGAGCCCTCAGGACAAATTTATGATGACAGTGTCTCATTGTTTTAGCATATTTAACCAAGCTCTAGGAGAAGTTCCAAGTTCCACGGCAAGTAAGGCCTGAGTGATTAGCACTTTATCTCTATTGTGTTGTTTTTTAAATTTGCAGAGCAACCAGAGGGTAATCAACATTCCCCCCGCTAAAAGGCAGCCGAATAACCCGACTCCCACCCATTCCTTAAAGTAGGAGAAAGCCGACTGAAGCCAGGAAGCCAATCCTTTTGTTAGGGACAGATCCAAACGAGTGGAGTTAATTTGAATGATAGCTATTCGTAGCCGTCTCATGGTATCATCAAAATCCACAGTCCAATTTTGTAGCAACTGTTGAGATAAAATCTTGGACAAGTTAGAGCAATGAGTGTGCCCTCATATGTTGAATAAAGAATGGATGATGTCTGTTTCTAATATGTCTTTGTATGTCTATAAACACCTCAGCAACAGCGCTTTTGGGATGAATGAAATCAGTTACTTCAAGTTGTTTTACAGCTCCAACAACATAATGTGAGTCTGAAATAATGTTTATAGGCTCAGGAAATCTTTGTAATACTATAGCTACTATAGCACATTCTACTAATTGAGGTGAGGTATAATTAAATTTGATTTGAGTAGGAACATTATTAACAACATAACAACCAATGCCTGTTTTAGAACCAGACGAGGGATGTGAATCCCGGTTTTTTTTTTTTTTTGTTTTGTTTTTTCTTTTTTTTTTTACTACTTCTTTTAATGGCGGGGCAGATGGAACTGACCCTGAAGCATATGGGTCAGGCCGATACAGCTCAGCCTCATATCGAGCTGCCTCTTCTTCTAACTCAGCTTGATCATCTGAATCCAATACACCCTCCTCTGAAGAGGAAGATGTTGGATCCTCTTTCTCTTCCTCACCCTCTGTAGAGGTCTCCTCTGAGGATGAGTCTCCAACCCATAAATTCTTAAATTCGTCAAGGACAGGATACAATTTGTCCTTTCCTTTTGTCATTTCTTTACTTCTGTTTATTCTCTTTTTAATTTTAATCTTAGTGCTCTTTTCCTTTTCTGCTTCTGATAGGCTATCCTGATGATCTGCTAATGCTCTCTGTCCTTCCCGAACCTGTTTTTGACATCTAGAGTCGTCAATACAAACTCTAATCATTTTATACAGTGGCCACGTTCCTGGTCTAAGTCTCCCTCCATCTTTTTCATTACTGAAATCAACTCCAAGTTTTTCCCAGGACCCTTTGGTTAAGGATCTGGTCGAGACAAACCATGGAGCAACTCAATCTACTTCTTTTAGAAAATTGCATAGAACTCTTTCAGGAACTTTTAGTCCGCGTTCCTTCAACAACGCCCGCATTGCTGAAAGGAGCGGCTTCATCTGTTGATTGCCCATAGTCCTTTATTTACAGGACAAGGCGAACCTGCACAGTTATCTACCTGTGGCTTACGGTTCCGGTAAACAGGGAGGACAGGTACACTCCTTCCCTTGTTAATGGAAATTAAGACAAAAACAACACGTAATGACCACCACCGCCCAAACAGGAAGAACAAGAGCCAGCCAAAGGGGATCCACCATACCTTGCAGAAAAGCATCTAGACTTCCTCCGCCATCAGTTCTGAATCCTCTGTCGAGCTTACAGGATCCCTCGCAGCTGGACCGGAGCTCCCGAGACGTTCGGCCTCGTTCCCGGGTTTCGGCACCAGATGTCGCGCCCGCCTCACCGATAAGGAAAGCGCCACACAATCAGGATTCTTCTGACAGCATTTATTGAACAGCTCTTTTAGATAGCATGGTGGAGAGGGACCCCGAGCTCCAGCAAGCGGCCGCTTATATAGCACATAGGGAGACTTGTCGAACCCTCATTGGCTCATACAGAATCACCTAATTAGCATGAGATCGCAGTGCCAAGAAACGCGCCTTGCGCATGCGCACACCGGCACAGCACCTCCATGAAGAACCAGGAAGCAGGAAGCCGGCGCCATCTTGTAATGGCGATTGCGGCTCCCGACACTCACCACATCTATGTTACCCCAAAACCAGTGTCGTGAAGGGGGCTGAGAGAAGCAGCGGAGACGGCAGTATTTGTCATAGAAGGCACAGATCCAGACCAGAATTCAAGCCAGGAACAAGGAGGTCCCTACCAGCAGCAGAAGCTGCCATAGGGTGACAGCCACCGGGCCCCATCTCAGCCAGGACAGACAGCTGTAGCATCCTGCAGGGAAGATGGGCAGAGGGTGAGACTCTGAGGCCCAGGAGACAAAGGTGGACGTCCAGAGTCACTGGACAGGGATAGTGACTTAGAGGACTACAGTATGACAAGCCCTTTGCAGCACCCAGGGCTATACAGGGGAGAAACAGAAAGAACAGGAATGACAGAGACAGACAGATGGGAATTGTTCACAATCTAGACTGGCCCAGTCTGAAGCACAGGGAAGTGGCATAGTAACTGGGAAACCACTGGCTTCCAGAGCAAGCTGAATCCCTGAAGCCACGGCAGCTGTAGATAGAGCTTTCTCCGTTCAGTGACCTTCCCTGAGTCTCCAAGCCTGGCACCTTCTCTCAGGAGCAACGGGACCCAGGAGACCTCCACTCTTCTCTGGTAATGTTTTCCTTCCTGGCTCAAGACTGAGTGGGATGATGAGCTGGGCTGAACCAATCACCCCTCCCAGACCCAGCTGCCTCCTCTCAGTCTGGGCAAGAGGCCAAAATGAAGGGGCGGGACCAATCCGAAGCAGGTAGAGCAGACTCAAGGGCACAAGCCCAGGCAGGCAGGGGATCCTCAGGATTCAACACCTTCTATCTAAACCAGTACAAAGGTGTCTTGAGACCCAAAGTTTACAACCTCTTCCACCCTCCTCAGGTCCCCTGCACAGCAAGCTGGAGGATAGCAGGTAACGTTTTTTAGTGCAGAACTGAGAGGCTCTGAGCCTCTGCCCACCAGTTGCACGACCTGGAAGAATTCAAGTTCTCCCTCCAAATAATCCAGGTTCTGGGTGGAGACAAGGCTTCCAGAAACTAAGGTCAGTTTCTGAAGATAACTCCGAGCTGAGTGAGGAGCCAGAGTTCAGACAGAAAGTAGATAAGAGGGGTGAAGCTGAGAGGCACTATCAGCTATGGGGAAATGCAGGCAGGAGAGGAAAGAGCTGGGTATGGTCTCTGTGTCCCCCACATCGTATTGAGAGCTTTGAGAGAAAAACACCATTCACATATCAAGACAGGCTCATCAGAATAACACCATTTTTCAGTCAACTGAAAGGGTAAAAGCCCGAGGATGTGCAGCAACAGATTTCAGGTTGTGAAAGATAACAACTGCCAACGCAGACTACTGCACCCAGCGTGACAAGCATACACACACACACACATAAATAAATAAAATGTTAGTTTAGAGACTTTTAAGTGTATCCCATGTAAATGGACCTAGGACTCAGGCAAGCAAGTGTTCTATCATCTTCTTCAAACCAAAACTAGTGAGAAGAGATAGAGTCACTCACAGACCAATGGGATTTTTGCTACCATAGTCAGCAGAAGCCTGACAACCTCAGTTCAATCTAGATTGAGAGGTGATGTCCTCATGGGAGTGCCTGCTGGTATTTGTAAGCAGTAGAGGTGACTGTAAGGTATTATGGTCTGAACAGCAACTGGAGTCTAACATTCTTGTGTGTGTGTGTGTGTGTGTGTGTGTGTGTGTGTGTGTGTGTGTATGTTTTAGGACAGTGTTTCTCTGTGTAGTCCTGTCTGTCCTGGAACTAGCTTTGTAGACCAGTCTGGTCTCAAATCCACAAAGATCTGCCTCTGCCACCAAGTGTTGAAATTTAAAATGAATGTCCTTTGAGATCTAAAAATAAATACACTTGAAGGTATATTTAGTTTCAGATTTTCAAAAGAATTTTTTTTAATCTCAGTTGAAAGATAATACCTTTTTCTATTGCCCAAAAGGAAAAAAAAAAAGTTTGCCTTAGGAAAGATACAACCTGCCCAAAAAGGAACCCTTCAGAGTCCAGGTTAGCTCAGGGTTTTGCTTTTATCTTTCCAGGAGATTAAAAGCATCCAACTAAGGAATTTGGAGATGACTAGACAACTGAAATGTCTGAAGAAAAGGGACCAGACCCCAAAGTAGCCCAGACGATCCAGCCTTGCAGACGGTGTGGTTCACAGGCATTGGGCCTGGTTTGCAAGAGGGATGGGGATGAATTTTGAACTTCCATCTAGAATAGCTCTAGAACACCATAAGTAGAGATTGATGGTCCATGATGGTAGGAGATTGAACACTAGAATTCTGAGAGATGTGGACAGCAGAGGCTCAATTCATGAGGTTTCAGCAGGGATCAAAATTCTCTTGAGAACTGAGCTAGAGGCCATTCATGTTGTAGTATGGTAAAGAATCTTGCTACAGGGTTGGAGAGATGGCTCAGTGGTTAAGAGCACCAGCTGCTCTTTTCTGCATCCACACGGCAATTCACAGCTGACTAAAACACCAGTTCTTGGAGATCCAATGCTTTCTTCTGGCCTCCAAAGGCCCCAGCCATGCATGTGGTGCACGTACATACATGGAGGCAAAACACATACAATTAAAAGAAAAGTAAAAAATTTTTAAAGAACCCTGCTACATTCTGCCCATGTTCTGAGAAGCTGAGTGAAGCTGAATTTAAAAACAACAACAATGGACTACTTTGTTTAACAATGACATTTCAAGATAGGCTGCCATTTCAAGTTGTGCCAGGGCTACTGTTCACTGCTCTTATCTAAGTACACAGTGAGAACCGACAAATGGAGCAGAAAGATTTTTTTAAAAGACAATTTGGAAGAGAAGGGAACATGAAAATTTGAAGTTTCAGACATGAGTGCAGAGGAGACAGCAGTAATTTTAAAAGATTAACACCATTAAAGAGAAATCTCATACTTTGCTTTAGTCCCAAGGACTGCATTGGTCCCACAAGATATGTCCTAGTACAAGGTCCCAACCATGAATGGTTGCAATAGACTTGGGGTCAGTGAAGTGGCTTAGTGGCCTGATGTCTGATCCCACATTGGGGGGATATTACCAGCACCTCACCATTGTCTTCTGAACTCTTCATATGTACCATGACGTATGTATACCTTCACACACACACACCAATAGTAGTAGTAGTAAATTAACTATATTTGTGAAGAATATTGCTGAAGGGATTCCCTACTTCAAAATGGCCACTTAGAAGGGTTTTCCTAAGGTTAACCTCAAAGGCACACAGAGATCACAGCAGCTGTGGTACAAGAAAGCAGGCTATATCTCAAGCTGGCAGCAGAACTTAGCATCTTGGGGGATGGGAAATGGCAATTCATTGCAAATTTGAAAGATGCATGGGGGAGGGGGACTAAAACCAAGAATAGTGAAGAGTTACACCAAAATTCCAGAAAACTTCTGAGGCCAAGCACTATGTGTCCTGGTAAGATTCCCTGAAAGATAAAGGAAACAGATGGAGAAACCCACAAGCATTAGGCAAAAATCAGGGAGTCTTGAGGAAGAGTTAGGGGAAGGTTTGAGAAAGCTGGAGGGATCAAGAACACTATAAGAAGACCCATAGAGCCAATTAACTTGGACACAAGGGGGCTCAAAGAGACTAAACCACCAAGCAAAGGTCTTGCAAGGACTGGATCTAGTCCCATTACATATATGAAGCTGACAGGCTGCTTTGTTCTGAAGTGGATCCCCTAACAATTGGAATGGGGTCTATCCCAGACTTAAATGATGTTGCCTCCCTCTGGAGCTCATGTCCCTAACATAACTGCTTTATCTTGCTTTGATGGAAGAGGAGGTGAAAGACCCCCGAGAGGGGAGACCCTCACCCAAGACTCGGGATAACACGGCCACCCAATAACTCACAAGAGATCGATCTTGATGCAATCCACAAGAGGTTTATTTCAGGATCAGCCCGCTGAGGTAGAGACCCATATCCCATGCAGGAGTAGAGGAGTCCGACCCCAAGCTGGGGGAGAGTGAAGTATTTAAAGGAAAAAAAACACAAACCAAGGGAGTGAGGGGAAATACAAGTGTAAAGTACCAGCCCATTATTTAGTTAGTCATGTGGGAAACACCCTATACTTGTTTTTCTCAGGAATGAATTTAATCTTACTTTACCATCTGCTTTGTGGTTAGCTAGTTCCTGGAGGCTGGACTGACCTTCATTCTTGGTTCTGCCTTTTTATGGTCAGCTAAGTTCCTGGAACATAGCTGGCCTGGCTCCACTCTGTCTGCCAGGGGGCGGGTCTTTAAAACTTTCCATTCCTTTCATTCCCCACTTCTTCTTGTCCATCATTCTAATCTTAGAACCTACACATCTGTGTCATCGTACTCATTATTATCTTGTCCCCATAACCCTTGATATTGTTGTCTCAGCATTAAAATCTGTACGGCACTTACTCTTTCTCTAACAAAAGTAACTAACCTATTTAAAATACAGGATCAGCAGTAAAAGCAGAATCAGGAACGGTCCCATGAGGGATGAGATCAGCGTAGTCATCCAAGGTGACCTTCTAAACCAGCCCTCGAACCATCCTTGTTGTGCCTCTCGGTCTTTCTGTCTTTTGTCTAGTCTTTCTCTAAGTTTGCTCATGGAGTCTCTTATTACTCCAGAATGATCAACATAGAAACAGCATTCCTATCTGAGAGCGGCACACAATCCTCCGTCTTTTAAAAACAGCAGGTCCAAACCTCTTCTATTCTGTAAAACTACCTCTGAGAGCAAAGTCAAGAATTCTTCAAGCTTGCTAATAGACTGTTCTAAATCTCTTAAATCTTCATCTATTGCTACTCTTAATTGATTAAAGTAAAGTACTGAGGGGCAGCTGTTCCAGTGCCGATGCCAGGTGCCACACCTAATCCTAAAATTACAGCTAAAGTCAGGGAAATAGGCTCTCTCTTAAATCGCTTAGGGCGTAAATCAAACTCATCCACAAAGGCATCTGTGGGGTGATACAGTACTCTTAGGCATAAGCTGTATTAATACACAATAATCTTTGGTATCATTAAAAACATTAGTGGCAACACAGGGAGTTAATCCTTTGCTGCAGGCCCACCATGTCCAAGGGGCTACCTTAGAGACTGACCAGATGACTTTCCCAGTTTTGGAAGCTACCTACCAGGTAAGTTTTTGAGGGGCATGGGGGTTGTCACCTTTCACCTGAAGAGCGCCAGCGACATAGGCGCAGCTTAAGAGGGTCCACAGTTTTTTCCAATTTCCACTCATCTTTGGAGGGTTCAGGAGCTCTCTTCACGTGGGGGTGGTCAGGAGCACCAGGTATGGTCCCTTCCAGTGAGGCTCAAGATTCCCAGATCGATGGCGCTAGACGAGAACAGCGTCTCCAACCTGGAACTGATGAAGCATGCTCAGGCCTCCAGTTTCATAAGCCTCTCTGAGATGCTCCCAGGCCTCGCGCTGGGCCACTTCAAGAGCTTTCATGCGAGTGAATAGGGGTTTCGAAAGAACAAAGTCAGGATCAAACACTCCGCCTGCCTCAGTAAGAGGAGGAGGACCCCCACAGAGAATCTCATAAGGTGTCAGCTTAAATCGTCCCGGGGTGTTCCTAACCCAGAACAAGGCAAAAGGAAGGAGGGCTGTCCAGTCTTCCCCACTGGTCTCTAAGGCTAATTTAGTCAGGGTCTCTTTTAGGGTTCTGTTCATCCTTTCTACCTGCCCTGAACTCTGGGGACGATAAGCACAATGTAATTTCCATTTAACCCTCAGCTGAGTGGCCAATCCCTGACTTACCTGGGCAACGAAGGCGGGTCCATTATCAGACCCAATTACCTTGGGTATTCCAAATCTTGGAGAGATTTCTTCAAGAATCTTCTTAGCCACTATATTGGCAGTCTCAGTCCTTGTAAGGAAGGCCTCTACCCACCCTGAAAATGTATCTATAAAAACTAGAAGGTATTTGTTCCCATATTTAGCTGGTTTAATTTCTGTAAAATCCACTTCCCAATAGGCCCCAGGCCAATCACCCCTGAGTCTTTTCCCCATGTTATACATGGAAGATTTAGCGTTAGTCAGAGCACAAGCCTTGCAGTTCCTGACTATCTCTGCTGTTAAATCAGAAAGTCCAATAACATACTAGTCAGAGGACCTTACCACATCTTTTAGCTTTTTGGCTCCTAGGTGAGTCAGGCGGTGCAAATTGGTAACATACTTGCGTCCTTTTTCTTGAGGCAGGACTCGTTTACCGCCTTCTGCTTCAACCACACCATAAGGTGATTTTTTTAGTCGGCCCTAGCTTCTTTATGGCCTAGAAGTCTCCAGGGGTGTACCTGAAGCTGGTTTCTCTGATGTCATAAGTCTTTAGAACCAAGGGTGGTTAAGATCATTGTCCCTCGGGCTGCTCGTTTGGCTTCTAGATCTGCCATCTGATTTCCTTTAGCTACTGCATCCTGTGCCTTCTGATGTCCAGGGCAGTGGATAATAACCACCTTCTTTGGCAGATGTATAGCCTCAAGGAGGCTCAGAATCTCTTCTTTATTTTTAATGTCTTTCCCTGCTGATGTCAACAGCCTTCTTTGTCTATATATTGACCCATGCACATGGGCGGTGGCAAAAGCATACCTGCTATCAGTAGAAATATTGATGGACTTTCCCTCTGCCATCTTCAGGGCTTGGGTCAACGTGATAAGTTCAGCTTTTTGGGCAAAAGTTCCTTCTGGCAGCCTGCTAGTCCAAATCACTTGCCTCCCGTCTACCATTGCAGCTCCCGCCATCCATTTACCTTCAACCACAACGCTGCTCCCATCAGTGTACCAGTTAAGTCTTCCTGGCCAGGGTTGGTACTTTAGGTCACTTCTGGGACCTGTCTCTTCTGCCAGGATGTCAAGGCAGCGGTGGACGGGAGCAGAGTCATTGGCCTCAGGTAGTAGAGTAGCAGGATTCAGGACAGCGGGGGGCAGGGGGACAAATATCACCCTCTCAGTCAATAATAGGCTCTGGTAGTGTGTCATTCTAGCATTAGTCATCCACTGGTCAGGGGGCTGTCGGATAATGCTCTCAAGAGCATGGGGTGCCACCACAGTAATCTGCTGTCCCAAAGTCAAGTTTATCAGCATCTTTGACAAGCAAGGCCACAGCCGCAATAGCTTTCAGGTGTGTGGGCCATCCGCTTGCAACAGGATCCAGTTTTTTAGATAGGTAGGCCACTGGCCTCTTCCAAGGTCCTAAAGTCTGAGTAAGGATGCCTCTGGCAACCCCTGCCCTCTCATCCACATATAGAGTGAAAGGCTTGGTTAAGTCCAGTAGGGCTAAAGCTGGTGCCGTTAACAAGGCCTTTTTGATATCTTCAAAGGCCTTCTGATGATCAGAGGTCCAAGTGAACCCTCCTCTCGGGGATGCTAGTGTAGCAAACTCCAGAATCCATAGCCTACAAAAACCAGCTGTGCCCAGAAATTCTCTTACCTGGCCTGGGGTGGTTGGGACAGGGATCTGGGTGACAGTCTTTTTCCTAGCTTGCATCAGCCATTGCTTCCCATCTCACAGGGTGTATCCCAGATAGGTGACCTCAGTTTTACACACTGAGCCTTTTTAGCAGAGGCTCGATACCCCAACTCACCCAGTTCTGCCAGCAGTCTCTTGGTTCCTTGGAGACACTCAGGTTTAGTTGATGCTGCCAAAAGTAAATCATCCACATACTGCAACAACGTTAGCTGAGGATTTTCAGCTCTGAAGGAGGCCAGATCCCGATGAAGAGCCTCATCAAGGAGGGTAGGGGAGTTTTTGAATCCTTGTGGCAATCTGGTCCAAGTCAGTTGTCCCACCAGTCCAGTGTCAGGATCTCTCCATTTGAAAGCAAAGATGGGTTGACTGCCAGGATGTAACTTCAAGCAGAAAAAAAGCATCTTTTAAATCTAGGACAGTGTACCAATTCCTCTCTGGCGGAAGCGAACTAAGAAGGTTGTAAGGGTTGGGCACAGTTGGATGAATATCTTGAACTCTCTTATTGACTTCTCTTAAATCTTGTACTGGCCTGTAATCATTAGTGCCTGGCTTCTTTACCAGTAATAGGGGGGTGTGCCATGGCGACTGGCAAGGAACCAGAATGCCCTATTGTAACAGTCTGTGAATGTGAGGTCTAATTCCTTCTCTGGCTTCACAACTCATTGGCTGGTCTTCAGTCCCACTACGATGGGAGGAACTCTCTCTGCCATCCCCATACCTCCAGTTTCAGCCCAAGCCTTTGGAAATTCTGCTAACCATTCACTAATATCTGGCACTTCCTGCTGCCCTGGAAGCTCATGGAGCCGGTATTCTTCTTCTAGTCTTAAGGCCAATATCACAGAGGTAGGGGTTCCCCATGTTACCTCTGGTCCTGCCTGAGTAAATTGAATCTGTGCCTTCAACTTTGCCAATAAATCTCTTCCCAACAAAGACATAGAGCATTCAGGAATGACCAGGAAGGAATGGGACACCTGTCCTCTTCCCAGGTCAACCATTCATGATGTAGTCCAAGGATATTGCTTCTGCCCAGTTGCCCCCACAACTATGGTCTTTTTGTCTTTTAATTTTCCCAATGGTTGTTTCAGGACTGAATATTCTGTTCCAGTACCCACCAGAAAGTCTACAGGGGTCCCCTCCACATTCAGGGTTACCCTAGGCTCGGGGAGGGGGTCCAAGCCCCATCACCTCTAATCATCTTCTCTGAGAGTCAGGACCTTAGGGGTCCTGCCCTTCTTCTTTGGGCAATCTCGAGCCCAGTGTCCTTTTTCTTTACAGTAGGTGCACTGATCTTTTTCCAACAGGCGTCTCTGCATCTCTCCGTTCCCATTCGTTCTGGGTCTTCTGTTGCCCAGGTTCCCTGTCTGTCTAGGCCCTGCCCTTTCTCTCTCTCTATCCCCTACAACTGCGGCCAGTATTCTACTCAAGTTTCTTTCTTGTTTGCGATCCTCCCTATCCTCTCTCTCTTCTCTCTCTCTCTTCTCTCTTTCCTGCTTCTCTTTCTCAGTCTCTCTTTTATGATACACTTTCTCTGCCTCTCTAACTAGATCCTGCAAAGTATAGTCCTGCAACCCCTCTATATGTTGCAATTATTTTTTAATGTCAGAAGCTGACTGTCCTATAAAGGCCATAGCCACAGCCACTCATTGTCCCTCAGAGGTCAGGTCAAGGGGTGTGTAATGCCTATAGGAACACGGCTGGTGGTTCAACAGGACCCTGAAGTACTTCTCTTACCTTTGCCAAATTGGTAGGGCACCGAGCGGCCCCTCTGAGACCTGCCACTAGGGTCCAGAGGTAAACTGTCAGCCTCTCTCTACCTTCAGCCGAGTTCCAATCTGGCCAATCAAGGGGAAACCCAGCATCAATCTCATTCGGGAGGGTAGTTGGGATCCCATTGTTTCCTGGGACTGTCGCGTCCCCCCTTGTCCAGCAAGGAATGACGCAACTCGCAAAAG
>CAJQZJ010032834.1:1268249-1292446 GCA_907164525.1 Lophiomys imhausi
GGGCTGGTGGAAGGCGGAGACCAGCGCCATCTTTAAGGCGCGGCACGGAGACCAGCGCCATCTTTAAGGCGCGGCACGTCACAGCTCTCTACATGGGACATTCTTCTGTGCTTCCAATAGGATTCTCTCCCTCTCCTCTGTGGTGAAGAGAACCTGCAGAAGCTGCTAACAATCATCCCAGGTGGGTTGGTGAGAAAACATCAGACCTGTAAGGCTAGCAGGGTTCTCAGAAAAAGGTGGATGGTTAGTTTTCCAATTATATAAATTGGCTGAGGAAAAAGGCCAATATTGTAATGGTTGCAAAGCTGGTGGGTCCATGGGGGGCACAACCGTTCAGAGGGGTAAAGCCACAGTGGAATCAGGTCCCTCAGGGATCAAAACTCTCCGACTCCGAGTGCCGGCTGCTGGTCCTCCCTCCCCCCTCCGTTCCTTGAGGTTTCAGGCTCGGAGACGGAGCCAGTGTGGGGGCTGGCACTGGAGGCACCTGTGGCAGCTGATGGTAGGGGGGTGACAGCAGGCTTGGCCACTCGGGCGGCTCCTCAATCTCGGGATAGATCTTAGGCAGAGCCAAAGATTTCATTTCTGAAGTCGGCTTTGGTTTCGGTTTAGGTTCCGTGTCGTGGAGAGCCAGGGCTCGGGAGCCTGGCTTTCTCCCTCTTACCCAAGGTTTCACCCATGGGGGTTGGTCCTGGACCATGTCTTGCCAAACAGTAATGTATGGCTGTTGATCAGGATGCGACCCTGGTCCTTCCTGGAAGACAATAGCTTTTACCTCAAAAATAATGGTCCAGTCAAAAGTCCCTTCGAGTGGCCACCCGACATCAAAAGTTGGCCACTCCGAAGCACAAAAAGTCTGCCACGGTTCCTTCTTAACCTCAACTGACAAATTATGAGCCCTAGTTCTAACTTCAGTCCAGTGACCCAGTGTCAAACTTAAAGGAGTTGTCACGGTCTGTCCCATTGTCACAAGTAACACAAAACACAAACACAAGGTACACAGAAAAATACTAAGAAAAATCCTTTTCAATCTTGAATGCCAACACCACCCCAGAGAAACAGATGGCCGGGAGGTCTCTCACGTCCCTTCTCTCAAGAGGACCACTGCATCCTCCCCGGCACCCAGATGGGATCCTTCCACGCATCCCTGGGGTCCCTGTTCTCCTGGGACGTCTCCCAGGGCTACAGCCAGTGATCCACCAGCACATCTGCCGATCACCCCATCCTTCTCCTCAAGAGACCAAAACGGCTGTAAAACTGAAAGCAACCTTTGAGAAGTCAGCTCTTGTACAAACCAGACAACAGAAATAGGCCCAAGACACAGAGACAGAAATCTCACCTCCAAGTGGGTTCTTGGAGATTGGGGTGGCCGCAAATTCCTGACCAATGTACCAAATGAAAGATCCCTGAGAGAGGAGTCCCTCACCCAAGACTCAGGATAACACGGCCTCCCAATAACTCGCAAGAGACCGATCTTGATGCAATCCACAAGAGGTTTATTTTGGGATCAGCGCGCTGAGGTCAAGACCCGTATCCCACACAGGGGTAGAGGATTCCGACCCCAAGCTGGGGGAGAGTGAAGCATTTAAAGGAAAAAAACCACAAACCAAGGGAGTGAGGGGAAATACAAGTGTAAAGTACCAGACAATTATTTAGTTAGTCATGGGGGAAACACCCTATGCTTGTTTTTCTCAGGAATGAATTTAATCTTACTTTACCATCTGCTTTGTGATTAGCTAGTTCCTGGATCCTGGGGCTCATGACCCGACTGACCTTCGTTCTTGGTTCTGCCTTTTTATGGTTAGCTAAGTTCCTGGAACATAGCTGGCCTGGCTCCACTCTGTCTGCCAGGGGGATCTTTAAAATTTTCCATTCCTTTCATTGGCACTTAGTCCTGATGTAGTTTGATGTGCCAGAGTGAGTTGGTACTAGGGTTGAGGGATGGTGGATGGGACCGAGGAAAAGGGAAGTGAAACCATACTTTTTAATTATTAAACACTTATTTATTAATAACTATATTCACTTATAACAAACACACTTAACTACTATTCCTATAAATTCCTACAACCCCTATGAATGCCTACAACCCCTAAGACCTATCCACTAAACCTATTGATAACTATAACAACTATTTTCATATCCTTTTAGAAGGATACAGTCTCTGGGGCAGGTCCTCAGTCATCAGGAACACAGTCTCTGTGGTAGAACCTTTAATGCACTTATCAGTCTTTTTTTCTGGAATATCTCAGATGTAGATTCATCAGGGTAAATTGGTTATAGTGGTTTCACCTTAAATAAGGCTTGAGGCTTTCTTCTCTCAGGGAGACCTCAGCTGTCTGTAGACCAACTTATTTCCTTTGTATCAGCAACTCTGCCGCTCTGCCTCAGTCTTTAAAGCTGGCCACAGTTTCATTCAGGCCCCTGTTTGGACAGGTCAAACCCCTCTAGACAAAAGCTGAGCCACAGGGTTTAATCCTTGGCCTTTTGCTGTCTTGCTGAGGCTTTCTCTGCTCACTAGCTTCTTTCTGCCTCAGGGAGATCTGCCCATCAGTCCACCAGCACTTTCTCCATCAGAGGATACAAACTACTCATTGTCCATTCTAGCGTGTGGACTTGCCAGCATTGGAGCTCTCTAGCATGCGGCTCTCTAGCATGGGGTCCCTAGCACGCAGCTCTCCAGGGCTCATCCACTTGTCCTTAAATAGTATCACTCCTTCACCTGCTTCAGCTTAATTTGGGCTCTGCCCACTTAGCAGCTGAAAACAATGCCAGGTCATAAAGTCTTTCCTTGTTTCACCTGGCTTCAACCTTGTTTTTCAGTCCATAGAGACTCCCCTCATTTCACATGACTTCATCCATAAGCTGATAAGCTAATTGCTCACAGCCAAGTTGATCTTCATGCCCCGGATTAAGAGACTGTGTCAAAAACCTAGATATTTACTAAATATAATTTATATTAATCTAACTTCCTACAGGGAAGGAGGTGGAAGAGAATTGGAATGTAAAATAAACAAAAAAAAATTTATTAAAAAAAAAGATTCCCTGCAAAGAGGACATGAGAGGCAGTTGCTCAAAACTGGGAAGAGGAAGCCTAAACCCTAATGGAAACCATAAGACACTGGAAGTGTCAGAATGTCCTCTGAGGAGAACTTCAGGCACACAGTGAAACTGGCTCAAGAAAGAGTCTATGTGAGTGAGCTTCTGTAGGCAGAGCTGGACAGGCATGACTTCTGGAGCCATATGGACTTGAGGAGAGAGCTCAGCATCAAGAACACTGGCTTCTCTTCTGGGAAGAAGGCCTGAGTTTGACTCCCAGCACCTATGTAACAGTTCACAGCTGTCTGTGACTCTCTTCCCAGGAGATCTGAGGACTTCTTGTGTCCTCCATGGAACACACATGCTGTACAGACATACATATGGGCAAAACATCCATACTCATTTAGTTAATTAATTGAAAAAATTAAGTTTTGTGTTGGATGTGTTGAGTGGCACTATTCCTGGGGAGATATAAACATATCTCATCCCAGACAGGGAATCAACAACAGACCCAAAATAAGGATACAGCAAAAGTCCAACTTGGTAAAGCAATAAACTTGTTGGAATTACTTATAGAAGTGTGGACGATGATTACTTACACTAGTAAAGGTGACTCAAAGATAGCTTCATCACCAAAAGCTGGGATGACAGTTCACAAAAGTTAGGACCCTGAAGGTCACAACATGTGCAACTTGTAGGCAGCTTAATAGGTCGGAGAGAGTCTTAACTATTCTTACAGGTTATATAAGCTTGGAGCAGGTGGGGCCTTATGAATCTGATCAGTTCCTGGGACTTCCTGAAGCTGTTGAGTTGTTTATTAAAATATAATTACATCAGTTTCTCCTTTCCCTTTCCTCTCTCCTACCCCTAACATGCACACATACACTGCTTGGTATCCCCCAAATTGATAGACTCTGATTTCTTTTTCTTTAACTGACATATATTCCTATGTGTTTTTCAATAAATGTTTGACTGGATATAGGACATGTACCATATAAATACAATGGAGTATTACTTACCCATAGATTAGTGTGAAATCACATTGTGTTCAGGAAAATGGACAGAACTGGAGATCATCATGCTAGGTGAAAGACACACATCTCATTTACTCTCCTTTGTGGGAGCTAGAAAGGAAAAGACGTGAAAACAGATGGAGAGACATTAGGGAACAGGAAGAGAATAAGTTGGGGAGTTAAGAAAAAGTAATATCAGTGAGTATGACCCATGTATATTATATGATATGTGAAAACATCACAATAAACCCATTATTTGCACAATTAATAGGCACTAAAAATGCACCTCTTTTTTATAATAATTGAGATACATCCAACCTGCATCTTAAGGACCACATACTGACCCCCAGGATACCTATGAGTGTCCCTAATACAAAAATCATAAACTTATTTAAATCTTTAAAAAGTTGGTGGGAGGGGGCTGGAGAGATGGCCCAGTGGCTAAGAGTGTGTATAGCTCTTCAGAGAACCTGAGTTTGGTCTTCAAGTCAGGTGGCTCCAAATATTTCTGCACTGCATGTGCATCTGCACTCACACGAGACACAGAATTAACACTTTTAGTTTTATCTTGTATTTTCTTTTTTGTTAACTTGATTATGTGTTTCTTTCTTTTTCATTAATTTATTTATTCACTTTGTATCCCAATTGCAGCCCCTCTCCCTCCTCTCCTCCCAGTCCCACCTTCCCATCCTCTTCCCCCATCCACCCACCACTCCCTGTACCAACCCACCCTGGCACATCACATCAAATCAGGACTAAGCACATCCTCTTCCACCGATACCAGACATGGCAACCCACCTATTGGAAAAGGATCCAAAGGCAAATAACAGAATCCAAGTCAAAGACACTCCCTACTTTAATTGTTGGGGGACCCACATGAAGACCAAGCTACCCATCTGCTACATAAGTGGAGGGGACCTAGGTCCAGTCCAAGCATGCTCTTTGGTTGGTGGTTCAGTCCTTGACAGCTCACATGGGCCCAGGTTAGTTGGTTCTGTAGGTCTTCTTACAATGACCTTGACCCCTCCAGCTCCCTCAATCCTTCTCTCAACTCTTCCACAAAACTCACTGAGCTCCACCTAATGTTTGTATGTGGGTCCCTGTATCTGTTTCTATCAGCTGCTGGATGAAGACTCTCAGATGACAGTTATGCTAGGCTCCTGTCTGGTAGTCCCTGATGGCTGCAGGCCTCTGGGATTTCAGGTAGAGCTGTGGTCCAGATGATGGAGCACAGATGGTATAGGGCAGACCTTGATTATATATTTCTTGAACATCAACTTCATAGGTGATAATGTCATGTTGAAACATCAAAATATTACACACATGAAGTCATCACATGTGGGGTGGGAGACTGCTGATTGTCTCTCAACACACCTCTTCTGCTAGCTAGTTGCCTTGGGCCTGGTCCCCCCTGAGGCCAACATCTCTCGCTGTCCCCTGGCCTAGTTACAGGCCTCTGGCACACCTCCGCTTGGGGTCGGACCTTTTCTGTCCCTGTGGCTTTGATGCTGGCAGTTGATGGCACCAAGGTCTCTGACAGATCTCAGACTGTTTCAGTCATGCCCTTCAGCAGGGCTCTGTCTCCATGGTGTTGGTGCACTCCGTGGTGCTGCTCTTCCATCCGAAGGCCCTGCTGAACTCCCACAGTGTGGTAGGTATTGCTTGTCTCTCAGAGCCCTCAGCTTTTCTCGGTCTGCCTGGGCTCTGCCCAACTAGACCACAATCTTCAGCAAGTGTAACTATGCATTAGGTTGTTTTCTCATTGGTAGTCTCATGCCCTCCTCCAAAGGTACTCCTGTTGACCAGGACCACAAGCACTGCCAGGTGTTTCCCACATGTACAAGGCTTGAGACTGACTTTTTACGCCCCCTTTAAGAGTCTGCATTTCAGAAGCCCTTACATATTCACTACAGTGGTGTTTATATCACAGTCGGTGTGTACACCTTCCACTCCCACTGTACTACAGGGTCTTGGCTCCAGTGGACAGCGTTAAGAGGAAGCCCAAGCAGCCCCATGGAGAGGGCTTGTCTGAGAGGACATGAGATCCCCAGCTATCTGTCCACCATGAGAGTCAGCCATCTTGGAAATGGCTCCTTCCTACTCAGATGAGCTGCTCTGGATAATGTTCAAAAGGAAGCCAACCCTGCCGAGCCCTCCACAAAGAATGGGTTTCTATATTTACAAGCAATTAACTACTACTTTTTTTTTTTTTTACAGACAGCCAGGGAGGAAGGAAGAGAGGTAAGAAGACAGGGTGGGGTTTACAATACAACTTAACACATGGTTAGAATGCACATAATGAAACCTGTGTTTGACAGCTGCTTCGTGACGAAATGATTGCACAGGCACCAGCTATGATGCTTGGGTCCTCTGGCACACAGTCAAGGAACTTACTGCTGTCAACAACCTCATGAATTCTCTGACCCTTAGTAGGCTGTTAGGAAAGCAGTGTGCACCTGGTTTGGCACCAGACAGACCTAGGTCAGAGCTGGGCTCTGCACTCACCAGTTGTGTGGTTTGAGCAAGTGATTTACACTTGAATGAGAAAAAATAAATAAATAAAAATGAAAGGATATGACTGCCTGTAGGTATGATGGAGAAGGATGTTTACTGTAGATAAAAGAGAAAGTACAGCCAGAGGCAGAGGTTTCTGGGAGAGTCCAAAGTGAACATGACTTGAGCTGAGCCATGTGAGCAGAGGGGGAAGGGAGAGGGAAGAGAGGGGAACCAGGTACAGCACCCTGGAGGACAAAGGTAGAAAAGGGGTGAGTAACCAAAATGGTTAGAATATATAGGGAAGAACAGCACACACACACACACACACACACACACAGTGTGCACACCACTACCACCACCACACCGTCACCACGACCACCCGCCTCTGGGCTGGAGAGTTCAAAGGTATGCAAGTCAGGAGGACCCTATGACAGGTAGGATCTGAGGGATGCTAGGAGAACCTGAA
Source organism: Lophiomys imhausi (assembly GCA_907164525.1). Lineage (NCBI taxonomy): Eukaryota > Metazoa > Chordata > Mammalia > Rodentia > Muridae > Lophiomys > Lophiomys imhausi. The sequence goes on from CAJQZJ010032834.1 coordinate 1,275,258, forward strand.
GGCCAGGTCCACTTTGATATGTTAAATGGGCACCTCAGCCATTTGTTCCAGGGTTTGCGACCTAACAATGCTCTGAACTCAGATCTCTCTTTTGTAATCAGTGTTATGAAATATAATGTGTCGACATGCCAAGGTGTTCCCATTAGAAATTAACTCACACAACAAATCTTGTATAAGGAGATTTATTTATTTATTTGTTTGTTTGTTTGTTTGTTTGTTTGTTTATTTTTTTGTTTTTCGAGACAGGGTTTCTCTGTTTAACAGCTCTGGCTGTCCTGGACTCGCTTTGTAGACCAGGCTGGCCTCGAACTCGCAAAGATCCGCCTGCCTCTGCCTCCCAAGTGCTGGGATTAAAGGCGTGCGCCACCACCGCCGGCTGAGATTTATTGATGAAGGAAGGGGAGCGAGGACCTGGAGAAGGAGTAGAAGCAGCGAGTGAACTTGTAGACAGGCAGACAGGGAGCAGAGTCATGAGATTAGAGAAGAGGGGGACACAGAGAAGGACAGAAAGGTGGAGAGAGAGAAGCCCCAGAAACAGAGAAAGAGAGAGAGTTGGAGTGGTGGCAAGCCCTTTTATCTGGCCCCACACACCTGTCCCAGGTGATGACATAGGCCATTGCTAGGTCCCTGAGGGCAGGCCAGATCAATCACCTGTACACTGACAATCAAAATGCAAGAATAGGATTATAGGAGCTGGAGGAGACAGCCAGCATTGAATCTTAGTATGAACTCACCAGCAGACCCAGATACAAGGATCCAGGGTAAAGACTTTACCTGACAGCAATCCTAAGACAAGGTCTCAACTGACAAGCATCTCTTTGGGAAGGTATCCCAGGAAACACCAGAAACACTCTGGGGGAAGTGGGATGGGAAAGGGAGGCAGAAGTTAAAGGCAGCTTGAAAGAAGTTTGCACGCGGACAACCAGCGCTCAGTTCTGGACAGGGAACAAGGAACAGTCACCTCAGGGTCATCCCAGCCACAGTGAAGACCCAGAGCTGCCTCCAAGGGCAGTGTCTCTGTGGAGTGTGGAGTCTGCACTACAAGTGTCAGGCGTGGATACGGGGGCAGGGAGCTGTGACCCTGACAGTAGCCACAAGCACAGCTGGTGTGGATGGTTGGAGGCATTGGGAGTGTTGCTTCTCCCACTTTACCACCAACACATATTACACATGCACACACACACGCACACGCACATACATACACACGCATGCGCGCACACATACACATGTGCACAGGCCCTGAGATGTGTGCACACTGTCACCCAAACATTCAGGGTCACCAGTGCACCTGAAGCAAATTGTAGAGGTGTAGCAAGTCGGCAGGTGTTCACACATAAACATGGAAATTCTTGGAGGAAGAACTTTGTAGGCTGGTCCCTCTGACCAGCAGAGGGAGCCTCTTACACACATATGAGAGGAACAGGGTGCCTCCTCCCCAGCCTCGATATCTTAAAAGAATCTATCACATAGACTGTGTACACAGCTCTGGTGATGTACACCTGTAATCTCAACACGTGACAGTGGAGGCAAGAAATCCAGAAGTTCAGGGTCACCCTTAGTGGCTATATAGATAATCCCAGGTCATCCTGTACTACATGAAACCCTGTCTCAAGAAAAAAGGGCAGGAGGATGTAACGATGTGGCCTGAACTATAGCCCCATCCCTCCCTTCCTCCTCTCATGTGTTCACCCTCACAAGGTTCATGAATTGCGAGCTTGATGATCCTTTAAGACTCAGTACCAGCGAAAACTGAGGCGCAGAAAGGAGCAGTCCGGTGCGCATAACCACCTCTAGGAAAGGGCCCTACCAGGATTAGATCTCACAAAAGTTGGCTCCCAAGACCAAGTTTTTGTGGTTGTTTTGTTTTGTCGTGTTGCTGGAGGACAAGTTGCATATGAGAGAACTGAGGTCTTGGAGAATGACGGACATTGGAGCCCCTCCATCGTGGCGACCATGTGGGAGCAACACCATTGCCGAGAGCCGCAGGGCTCGGGCAGAACCCGGGTCTGCAAGTTTACCACTCTGCCCGCAAGTACCCGCCGACAGTGGACATCGGTCGATTATCCCACAATATGCTACTAGGGGTCGCCCCGTGACAGCAGGCGACGCTGCCACTGTCACATGCTTCAAATTCAGTTTAGCAGATCCTCCAGGTACTCTAGTGCTAGACAGAGGATTGGGAATCCAATCGACTGGAAGCCTAAAGAGTGCCATAGTAAAGGTCTTAGGATTTGCGCTGAGACCCCAAGAAAGGGATACTTGAATGAGTTGCTTCTCTCTGAGATCTCAGTTTCAGGGTCACTGTGGGGGCAGTTCAAGGATTAAATGAGAACATGTGGGAAGATAACTGAGCCAAATGGCAAGAGTCGTTCCATCTCAAGTTCAAGGCCAGTTTGAGTCAGGTGGAGACTAGTCTCAAGAAACCAAGGACTGGAGATGTGCTCAGGGTAGAGTTCTTGCCGACCTCGGCCAAGCCTGGGAAGAACACACAGGAAGCATTGGGTCTCATCTGAATCTCATTACATTAACTGTGGAGAGCTCTAAGGCTTAGTCCCTGAACCCTTTCTTCATGCACGTTGGTGTGTGTGCATTCCAGTGCGCTCACAAATGTAAGCACACAGACACACAGACTGGGACACTCACAGTCTTGGTTGGGGATGGTTTGTTGTTTCTTGCAATGAAGGAATCAAACTCACGAGCTCAAACATACATTAGGTCAAGTGCAGTGCCTTTCCACTGAGCTCCATCCGCACCCTAACCCCTTAGTCCTTTCTTTACTTTTTTTTTTTGAGACATATTCTCTCTATGTAGTCATGGCTGTCCTTGAGCTCCCTATGCAGGCCAAGCTGGCCTCAAACTCACAGAGGCTCTTCTGACTCTGACTCCAGAGTATTAAAGATATGCACCATCAAGCCCAGCTCCCTAAATCTTCAAGTGCTATCTAAATACTAGAATGAGTGTCCCAGCATGGAGTCCACATTCAAGTTCAAGAACTATTAACCAGGTAATTCCTCAGTGGTTACATGTTTGCTTAACACACATTAGGTTCTAGATGTGATTCCCACATGGCATGTTATCCTTCTTACAGCCTGTTTCACATTTCAAAAGCTGACATCCTGATCTCACCAATACCATCTCCTTCACTCCGCACCCCATGTCAGCCTGTAGCAGGTCCACTTTGCCAAGAGATTGAGCCCAAAACCTATAGTCCTCCCCTCTTCCTGAACCCCATATCAGTAAACTTTCCAGAACTTCATTCATGGAATGGCATTACTCGCTGGAATCCTGTCATCCTCATCACATCTACAGCCCCCCCCCCCTCTTGATTCAGCCACCATCAGGACAAATACGATCACCCCACCTGACTCCTTCTGCCTTGTGGAGTCTCTGTTCAACACGGCAGCTGACAAATTGGGTTCCACCTCTGTCTAGGCCCCTCCATAGCTCCCCATATTTCTTTTTTCCCCTCACAAGAGAAGTTAGCATCGTACAGTGTCCTCCAGTGTGGCTAGTGAATTTTCTGATTTCCTCACATATCCACTGTCATCATCTTTCCCTCTAGATGTCACATATGCACAAGCCCATAGTGAATTCCAATGTGCAGGACTATAGTGGCTCCCAGCAGATGCCTTTCAATACTGCGAGAATTAATATTGTCAAATCTACATTGTCCCAACTTTAATATTCTGCATGTCAGCAGTTACCCCCCAGCTTGGCTCCGTCAGCCAGACCTGGGTGCCTTCCCTTACTCCCTCCCTCCTTTAGTCTCCACAACTAGCTAACTCCCCCTGATCCAGACCCTTCCTGCCTGAACCTAATTTCCATCTTTCCCAGAACCCTGGCCCTGCAAGCCCCATTCGTAAGAATGCTGATCTAATCATGTCTGTCCCTGCTCACACTTCCATGACTCCACTATCCTTCCTCCACTCTGCTCCTACCACCCAGAAGCAAATACCGTTAATATAGTAACAGAATTCAGATGAGACCCAGGGCTACCTGTGTGCTCTCCCCAGGCTGAGAACACTACCCTGAGCACATCCCCAGCCCTTGCTTTCTCGAGACTGGGTCTCCACATGGCCCAAGCTGGCCTTGAACTCCGGATGGAACGATTCTTGCCACTTGGTTCAGTTGTCTTCCCACATGTTCTCATTTAATCCACCACCCAAAGGTTAGATGACTTCTGACTAATTCATTTAACGGATGCTGAAACTACCTTGAGCTTCTAAAGCTAACCCTAACCCTAACCCTAACCCTAACCCTAACCCTAACCCTAACCCTAACCCTAACCCTAACCCTAAGCTCTTCATGTTCCTCCCCGACCCAGGCCTTTGCTGTCTGCCTAGAATGCACTTCCCTGCCCACTGTCCGCTCAACTTCTGCTCTTACTTCAGCATCAGACTTCCCCTGACCCTCCACTCTCCATACCTCTGTCATATACACCCAGAACCAGGGCTGTCATGTTTGAAGCATCTGTCATACGTTGTAAATAATCATTCATGGGTATAATTGTTCACATCACAGCTCCTCCCTAATGCTCCTGGCCCCATGCCAGTACACATTGAATTAACATGCAATCTATTGACCAAATAAACAATGCACAAACTGTCCCCCAAAATCTGAGTTTAGTTACAGAACAACAACTTTGCCCCAGTTGCTTCCCAACTGCCAAGAGGACTGCCTCCCACCTTGGGCTCCAGTTCTGGAGCAGGGTGAGATGGAAGATCCCCTTTCCTATACTTTCACTCTTCAAATTGAAAAAAAAAAAAACTCAGCAAAGGGACGGTGACTACGGAGGAAGGGGCTTGCAAGGGTCTAGATGTACAAAACAACAAAGCAAACGGCCCCAGTCCTGAGATTCAGCTTCAACAGTCCTTCCATATAGCTGTGGGTTGGTGTGAGGTGTTGTTGAAGATTCAGGCCTGCAGACTCAAGTTCCGACTTCTAAATCCTCAGTTTAGAAGCTAACCTGGGCATAGCCAGAGAGAAGGCCAGTATCCAGTCCCAGGGATGAGTCCCAGGAAGTCTCTGGGGGCCAGGCCTGGGAACCCGCAACCGCAGAGACAGGGTAATCTGCCTTATCGTAGGGGCGTGTCCCAGGACCGAGGGGGCGGGGCCTAGCGTGATTCCCTCACGCTGAAGGACAGGTGAGAGTAATTCAAGGCGGAACTTTGACCTCAAGGGGTGGAATCAGATCCAAGGGGTGGGGCCTTGTCCTGAGGGGCGAAGTCAGCACCAACAAATGCTCCTCCACAAAGCTTGGTCCTCCGGTACTTTCGAGGAGCGTGGTCTACGCCCTCAATATCTTGGGGGCGGATTCAGGCCATTGGAGGCGTGGTCTAGGCCTGAGTAGGCGGAGCCTGAACCTCGGGATCCAGGGAGCCCGCAAGCTCAGGCCCGCGAGGGTAGCGGCTCTACGTTGAGCCAAATGCCATCCTCTGTGCGCAGAATGAGCTCCGGCTTCCGCCTCACCTTGCGAGTTCGGTCCACGCTCAAGCGGAAGCGCAGCAGTGTCAGCGCCACGACCACTCGCATCTCTGCCATGGCGAAGCTCTGACCGATGCAGTTCCTGCAGGAAGGGTTCAAATGAGATGCAAGAATCCTTAGGACGTGCAACCCTGGAGTCAAGCGTTCAAATCCTAGCACAGCCTGCTACTCTCCTGATGGATGACTGCCCTTGTCTGAGCTTCACTTCCCTCCTCTGCAGAACCGGAACAGCATCACAGAGCTGTATGGGATATGGTACTTTGTTCTCAAGGACGGAATTGCAGTCTGATTCCAAACCTCTTGGTTCAGTCAGGGATGCAGAGCAGACTTAAGTTACCAAAAATTACTCGTGGGTGGGGCTTGGTCTCTGCTTCCAGGATGCACACCCTTGACCTGACACTGACCCTGCCCCTCCCATTTGTAATGATGTCTGGGGTTAAGAAGCCTTACCTGGGACCTGCTGAGAAAGGTACATAAGCCAGCGGGGAGCGCTGCTGTGGGGTGTCCGGATCAAAGCGGTAAGGATTGTATACCTAGACAGAAATGGCCTGGGTGAGTCTGGGGACTGGCCCAACTATCCAGCCTGGCCTGCACCTCAACCTTTGAGGACCCCCTATAGCTGGAACACCTCGGGGACCATCTGTTTCGATCTATGACACACACTACAGCCTAGCCATGACTGTCTCCTCCTATAGTCAAGTACTTAGGCTCTTTTTTTCTACCTCAGGGCCTTTGCACTTGATGTCTCCTCAGCCTGGAACTGGCCTCTCCTTGTTCTTCATAGTCATTAGATCTCGGCTCCAACATTACCTTCAAGGCCTCTCCTGGCGCCCAGAGCTTAGTGTTCCACCACCCCATCTGTTCTTACTTCCTCAGAATATTTAGCAATGCCCAAAATCTATTGGCTTGTTGCCATTAGTTTCACTTCAAGGTCCATGAGGGCAAAGGCAGTGTCATCATAGGTCATCACCGGGGAGCACAGGGTGTGGCCCACAGTAAATGCTCAATGACTATTTGCTGACCCTGTGAATTAACAAGGACTGGGTGAATCAGTGGATAGCAGAAGGGGCCAGTCCCTGCAAGCAGCCCTGAGAAGGAGCCGTGGGCATAGGACGACAAAAGCAGGAACTTACCTTGGAGTCAGGCCACACTGTGGGGTTGTGGTGGGTCCCGTAGATGCTGAGCAAGCAGATAATTCCTAGGGGGACATTTGGAATCAGTGGAGCCCAAGGGAGTCGCTGGAAACAGACACATACACACACACACACACACACACACCTCAGTTCTCACTGCAGACAGGGGATGAATTCTTGTGAGCCAGCTACCACCACTTCCTGTCCATCGTTCTCTGAAAACACTTGCTGCCCTGTCTACTCTCTCTGACTTTAGCGATTTCCCTTCACCTCACTGCCTATGTAGTATGACATTCTGCTCACAGGTATGTCATTGCTCCTTCTCCGGTCAGCTACCTCCCTTGGCTCCACTCTGCCCCCTGGATAGCTCAGGTGTCTGTACTTGGCATTCAAGGCCATCCACCATCTGTACCGTGAAGTTCTGCTCCATAAACACATTTACTCTTACATCTAAGAGACTGGCCTTCGGCATTCCCTCCCTGGATGGAGTCTGCCCTCCACCCTGGGCTTCTCAAGCCTTGTAGAGAGCTGCGACGTGCCACGCCCTAAAGATGGCGCAGGTTTCTGCCTTCCACCAGCCCGATGGTGAGCGCTCTCGGTGGTAAACAAGTCCATATTTGGCTAAGACCGCTGATCTGGCTTGCTTCTGCATATGTGGGCCTCTAAGATAGCACCACGTGGCTTTACTTGATTGGCTGTTCATATAGTATTTAGCCTGTGGGTTGGGTCTACCCCATTATTCGGAAGACTGTTTTCAAGGGACCTGAATAAACTGCTTGAGAAGAGCTTTTGTGAGTTGCGTCATTCTTGCTGGTCGAGGTCGACACGACAAGTGGTGGCCCGTACGGGGAACCAGAAAAGACTCAGAACTCCTGCAGTCAGGGGCAGTGCACTGGTAAGTTCCCGGGATAAATTGGGACAATAAAGTTTCGCGGAAATTGCAAACTAAAGGTAAAGTTTCACGGAAATTGCGAGCTAAAGGTAAAGTTTCGCGGGAAACTGCGAACCGAAAGTAAATTTTTAATCATGGGATCGTCTCAGTCACATCCAATTTTTCTGGCTCTTCAGGAGCTACTTTTAGCTAGGAAATTGAAACTTAAGAAGTCAACCCTAGAAAGATTTTTGAATGAATGTGACTCCGTGGTTCCGTGGTTTGCGGTGTCCGGGAATCTTATGGTATCCTGCTGGGACAAATTAGGCAGGGACTTGGATTTTGCTTGGGAGCAAGGTGCTCTGAAGCATGGAGTAAGACCGGTTTGGAAGATGGTGAGGAGTTGTTTAGAAGATCAGAGATGCTGTAACGCAATCAAGGAGGGAGAATCAGCCTTGGAACTGCTGCAAGGGGAAAGATCTGAGCAGGCAGACAGTGAAAAGGGAAGCAAAAAGAAGGTCCCTCTCTATCCCGATCTTAGAGATTTTAGAGATTTTGAGGACTCAGAGGGCACGGATTCTGAAGGGGAGCTACACGCTCTAATAGGACAGTTGGAGAGGACTGCTATTAGAAAAAGGGAAAAGAAAAGGGTAAAAGACAAAGACGTTGGCGGCAGTCAGTGTAAGTAAAGCCGTTGCTGCGACGCCTTCAGCCATGTTGGCGGCGGTCGGTGTAAGTGAAGCCGTTGCCGCGGCGCCTTCAACTCCCCCTCCATACCCAGAAGCCGTTCAGATAGATCAGCCTGTTCAGTCCCTGAAAGTAGGGAGATCTTTCTGCCTGGGGATGTGGACACAAGTAAGAACAGAATTACAGTTTGCCTATCCGGTATACCAAGACCCACAAGGGAACAGGTACGAGGAACTGCTTGATTATAAAGTAGTTAAATCCCTTGCAGAGTCGGTTCGTACCTATGGTATTACTGCTTCTTTTACATTGACTCAAGTAGAAGCATTAAGCAGACATTGTATGACCCCGAGTGATTGGAGTGGCCTGGCCCGCACCTGCTTAAGTCCAGGGCAATACTTAGACTGGAAAGCTTTCTTGATTGAGTATGCCACTGAGCAAGCAGCCATTAATCAGAGAAATGGAAATCCAGCCTGGGATAGAGATATGCTGCTTGGGCAGGGGAGATTTGCCAACCAGCAGACAGGATATCCCAATCAGGTTTATGAACAAATAAACCAGACAGCTATCAAGGCTTGGAAATCCTTTCCTAACAAAGGGGAGGTGAGTGGGAACTTAACTAAGATTCTACAGGGCCCCATGGAGCCCTTTTCAGACTTTGTGGCACGATTGGTGGAAGCGGCAGGGAAGATTTTTGGTGACCCGGATGCTGCTATGCCACTAATAAAACAGTTGGTCTATGAGCAATGCACCAAAGAGTGTAGAGCCGCTATCACCTCTTACAAGAACAAAGGGCTAGAAGCCTGGATGAAAGTGTGTAGAGAACTTGGAGGGCCGTTAACTAATGCTGGTCTTGCTGCCGCGGTAGTACAGTTGACCAGAAAAGGTGGAGGAAGTCCAGGAGTTTGTTTTAAGTGCGGCAAGATGGAACACTTTAAAAGACAGTGCCCCGAGGGAAGGAGTACAGAAAGTACAGGAAGTGCACAACGCCCCAGGCAGCCGACCTTTTCAGCCTCGCCAGTGTGTCTCTGGCCTCCTTTTCTGTGGATTGTAAGTAATGGGAGTGCATCCTTGGGTGAAGAAAAATTAGTATGCACTCCGGACACATGCTTTTATGCCCTGTGCTGGAATGCCACAGCCTTTCCTGTGGCTGTGGTGACTAGAATGCCTCGATATGTACCAGTTCCTGTAGAGGCCCCTAATACCATGGTGCTATTCAGGCTTAAAAGAGATTTTGGCATCACTGCAGCTATTGTTACTGCCATCACTGTTGCTGCTGTGGGGGCTACTGCCTCAGCTATTGCCTTGTCTAGTTCTATACAGACTGCCAATGCCCTGAATGACATCTCAGCCAATGTAGCTCAGGCATTGGATACTCAGACCTCTATGAATTCTCATCTCAGAGGAGGCCTTATGATAGTTAATCAACGCATAGATTTAATACAAGAACAGATTGATTCTCTTTGGCAACTAGCACAGTTGGGGTGTGAGTGGAAAATGCAGGGTTTGTGTGTTACTTCGGTGCGGTATCAAAATTTAACAAAGGCTGCTAATCTGTCTAAGCAATTGTCAGAGCTCCTCTTACAGGATTGGTTGGCTGATTTTGAAAATAAGATGAGAGAGCTGAGAGCGACAATCGTCCACATCAACTCCACTCGGGTGGATCTGAGTCTGGCTAATGGTTTGACTTCCTGGATACAGGCGGCTATGGATCATCTTAAGGAGTGGGCGGGCGTAGGCTCTTTGGTGATACTGATGATACTAGCCTCTCTGGTTTGCCTATGGTGCATCTACAATATGAGAGCCACACAGAAGCGTAATGCAGCCATGATTATACAGGCCCTTGTCGCCATTGAGGCGGGCCAGTCCCCTCAGGCATGGCTCGCTGCCATGAAGCCTTAAATCTTCACTGAGCATAGTCCCTGCCCACTGAGGTATTCATTCCATGGATATTAGGGTCTGGCAAGTCAATGACGGAGTGGACGGATAAGTCTCGGCCACCTAAGACAGGGCAGCCCCGAGTGGGGAGGCTGACCCAGAGACGGGAAAGAGTTTGAGCACCGCCCTCCTACAGGCTCAGGCCCACCGTGAGATCCCCAGATATGGGGATTATGAAGCCTTTCCAGGGACTTCTACCAACATTTTTAAAAACAAAAAAGGAACTGTAGAGAGCTGCGACGTGCCGCGCCCTAAAGATGGCGCCGGTTTCCGCCTTCCACCAGCCCGATGGTGAGTGCTCTCGGTGGTAAATAAGTCCATATTTGGTTAAGACCGCTGATCTGGCTTGCTTCCGCATACGTGGGCCTGTAAGATAGCACCATGTGGCTTTACTTGATTGGCTGTTCATATAGTATTTAGCCTGTGGGTTGGGTCTGCCCGGGTTATTCAGAAGACTGTTTTCAAAGGACCTGAATAAACTGCTTGAGAAGAGCTTTTGCGAGTTGCGTCGTTCTTGCTGGTCGAGGTCGACGCGACAAAGCCTGTCTCTGAATTTTGCCCATCCCTGATACCACATGGACAGGAATATGTGGGCCTGGTTGCCTCTCCCGAGAGACTGAGTAGTTCTTAGGTCTGAGCTCCCAGTATCACCCCAAATACAGCTTGGTTCTCAGGAGAATAGATGGCAACTAAATGAAACTGACCCTCAGGGCCAGAAAAAAAAAAAAAAAACATTGCTCAGCATATAAAAGTGCTTGCTGTGAAATCCCAATGACCACAGTTCAAGCCTTAGAACTCACTGTGGAAGAAGAGAATTGACTGCTGAAAACTATCCTATGACCTTCCTATGTGATTGTGCACACCCACCACCACCACCACCACCCTCATAGTAATATTTTTTGAAAGAAACTAACCCTATACCATCAGTACCTACCCAGATCCAATCCTACCTCACCCACTCCTTCCTTTCCATCTGGATATAGACACCCCTACCTCTTCTATACACACCAAGGTTTCCCTTTGATGGTTAGTTTTGTCAACTTGAAACAAACTAGAATCATAGGACAAGGGAATCTCAATGAGGGATTGTCTAGGTTAGAATGGTCTGTAGACATGCCAGTAAAAATTTTTCTTCTTTAAAATTTATTTTTATTTTATATATACTCTGTGTGACACATGTATGTGGGTACCCAGGGAGGCCAGAAATGAGTGTCAGATTCCCTGGTACTGGAGTTGTAAGTAGGTGGTTGTGAACTGCCCAACGAAGTGCCTAGAACTAAACCCAGGTCCTCTGGAGTAAGCAAGTCCTTTTATTTTTTATGTTTTAGGTTTGTTTATTTATAGTGTATGTGAGTATTTTACCTGCATGTATGTATGTGCACCACAAGCATGCCTACTGACTGCAGAGTTAAGAACAGGGTATTAGATCCCCTGGAACTGGAGCCATTCATTCCTTTTTACTCTTGTCTGTGGCTACAATATGACTAACTACTTCAAGCCCCTATCACCCTGATTCCTCTGCCATGATAGACTATAACCAGGTACCATGAACCAAATAAACACTTCACCCCTAAAGTTGCTTTTGTTGGGTTATATCATCACATCGACAGGAAATGAAACTAAGATCACTTCAAAAGCAACACACACACACACACACACACACACACACACACACACAGGGATCTTCCCCATCACAGGGCCCCTGCGCCCACAGCAGGCATGGCCAGACCCCTGCAAACAGTGCTGCAGCAACAAAGGGGGCAGAGTAGGCACCTTTGGGGATGATGCGCCCGTCTGGCAGCTTGATGTCCTCAGTGCAGCGGCGAGAGATGAGGGTCACGGGTGGGAACTGGCGAAGGCTCTCCTTGATACACATGGTAGTGAAGGGCAATTGAGTCAGGTCATCCCTGAAGAGAAAGGAACTGTGACTTCCTGAACACATGCATGCACGTGCACATATGGGAATGGCCCCACAGCTTCTGCAATTTGCAAATTTCCCAGGCAGGTGCCATGTGTGTGACTGGCCAGGAAAGAATGAAGATATTCTAGAGACACTGTACCCCTCATTCTGACCATCAGAGAACTGAAGCAATGGAGTCCAGGAAACTAGAATTCCTCCAGGGATCTAATGCTGGGAGAGGGGAAATGTAAAGGCTAGGCCACCCAGAAAGAGACTTGCAATTTGTTAGACCACTTTACACAGCATATGATGGGCCTACCATGGGTGGGGCCACACTTTGACAGGAACTGCTTAGACATACACAATACTGACCTCTACTAAAACCTTAACCTCTCATTCCAGAACCCCAAAGATGGACTTGGAAAAGTGTTTTGTCGACTTACCCCTTCCCAATATGGCCACACTGAATAGATTTCCTTTTTCTGTTTTCCATTAGTAATTTGGCTGTTTTAATTGGCTAATGGAGAATGGGCTACTGAACCTGGTTTGTTGCAGGCACAGGCCAAGACCTCAAGCCACATAAAAAAATTCTTAGGATGCAAAATAGCTGACCGTAAGTCAGGCCTATATTACAGTTACTTGGGATACTGTGCTAGAGAGTGAGTTCTAAGTCAGCCTGAGAAACTTGGTAAGTGAGACCCTGTCCAAAAACAAAAAACCAAAAGAGGGCAGCAAGATGGCTCAGTAAGTTAAGGAGCTTGCTGCCAAGTCTGACAGTCTGAGTTTGATCCCTGGGGAAAGAGAGAACCAACTCCTGCAGGCTGTCCTCTAACTTTCACATGTATACAGTAGTACATATGTGTGTGCACACATAATAAATAAATAAATAAATGTAAAAAAAGAAAGAAAAGGTGAGTGGAAATATAGCTCAGTGGTAGTTCAATTGGTTGGTATACGTGAGGTCCTAGGTTCAAACAAAACTATCTGACCATCCATCCATCAACCACAATAATGACAAATGAAAACCATAAGTCAGGCCTGTATTCCAGTTAGCAATGGGCCTTGTTGCTGGGGCTGCTGCTGGGACCAGCACTAATCTACCCTTGATGAATTGTTGTGCAATTATGGGAGGTGCCAGGCCAGCTGGGAGCCTCAAAGCCACAACAAGTTACTAATTTGTATACATCCTTTCCAGATTTCATTTGTTGTGTTTTGTTTTTATGTTTTATTTCAGGTTTTAGAATAGTGTATTGTACTCAGGAACTCAAATTGGACTCTAATTATAACTATTAGTTTATGATCTAGTTCATTTTTTAAAATCAGGAGTCTTTCGTGTGTGTGTGTGTGTGTGTGTGTGTGTGTGTGTGTGTGTCTTGTTTTGAGACAAGGTTTCACTATGTAGCCCAGGCTGGTCTCAATCTTGCAGCAATCCTGCTGCCTCAGCCTCTGGGATACTGGGATTACAGCTATGCACCATCACACCTAGCTCTAACAGGTTGCTTTTGGGCTGTCAAATGTATGTAGGGGCCCATGGAGGCCAGAAGAAGGCATCAGATCCCCTGGAGCTGGAGTTACAAGCAATGGTGAGCTGTCCAATGTGGGTGCTGGGGTTGGACTTTGGGAGCCCTGGAAGAGTAGCAAGCATCTTTAACCACTACACCATCTCTCCACCCCCTAGATAAGTTTTATGCTCCTGTCATAAAGAGCCAAAGAACATCCTTATCATAAAAATATCCATAGGTATAAACCAAGAAAACAGAAGAGCAGTTAGATCATGGCTGGCATCATTTCCCGCTGGACTCTCTAGCCAGACCCTCTGCCATCTCCCTTTGTCATAAAGGCAGGTGGCAGGATGGGTAGGGTACCCTGGTACCAACTGAGAATCTCCCTGAGGGCACAAGGAAGGCTGGGACAAGTGAAAGGACCCTCTCACTGTGCAACTTGATGGGGAGGGGTTAACTAAAAGCAATACTTTGTTCGACAGAGAAAGTGATTTCCCACCTCTCCCTGATACAGGCCAGCATGAAACTCACTATGTAGCCCAGACTGGCCTTAAACCTTCAGTCCTCCTGCATCAGCCTCCCCAGTGCTATTATTATGGGTTTATATTACCACACTTGTGTGTGTCTGTGTGTGTGTATGTGTCGCGCGCGTGTGTGTGTGTGTGTGTGTGTGTGTGTGTGTGTGTGTCTGTATATGTCTGTGTCATGTCTGTCTGTCTGTGTCGTGTGTGTGTGTGTCTGTGTCATGTGTGTCTGTGTCTGTGTGTTGATGTTGATGTGTGATGGGTTCATGTATATATTCGGATGTTTGTCCACATATGTATGAGTACCTGTAGAGGCCAGAGGACCTCCAAGATCATTCTTCAGGCACCATCTACTTTTTTTTTGGGGGGGGATAGGGTCTCTTATTGGTCTGGAAGTCCCTGATCAGGATAGACTAGCTAGCCAGTAAGATCAGGGATCTGCCTGTCTGTGCCTCTCCAGAATTGGGACTAACAGCCACTATATGCAGCTGCGATGGTTTGAATAAGAATGGACCCTATATTTCAGTGCTTCATCATCAGGGTGTGGCATGACTAGAAAGAATTGTTGAAGGGAGGGAGTGTGTCACTGAGGATAAGCTTTGAGGTTTCAAGGGCCCAGACCAGGCCCAATGACACTTCCTGCTGCCTGTAAATCCAAGTGTACAACCATCAGCTCCCTCTCCAGCACCATGTCCACCTGCATGTTGCCATGCTTCCTACCATGATGAAAAGGTAAGCCTCTGAAACTGAAAGCCTGCTCCAATTAAATGCTTTCTTTTATAAGAGTTGCCATGGTCATGGTGTCTCTTCACAGCAATAGAACACTGACTAAGACACCAGCCTTTGTTTTAGCATGGATTTTCTTTCATGTTTGAAAACATTTTGCCAACTGAGGCATCTCCCAGACCTTTTTCTTTCTTCTTTTTTAAGTAGTGGCTCAAATAGCCCAGGCTTGCCTCAAACACAATATGCAGCCAAGGCTGATCTTGAACTCCTGATCTTCCTGCTTCAGTCTTTCAAACGCTGGACTGGCAGGTGTGCCACCATGCCTGCCTACAGCTGTGCTGTCTTCATCACTAAGAGTCAGCTTACATATTAAGACTGTCTTCCTATCCTCTATTCTGCACTTCTTCTCTCCACCACGATCACCCTGGTGGGCAATTTCCTCCAAATTGAAACACTCCATCCCAAGGGGCAATGTGTCTGCAGGCGTTATTTACAGGACAGTAAGCCCGCCCTTCCTGCCCCACTCTGTTGAGCTTCACCATGTGATTTACCTCCTTCACAATGTTTCAGTGCATATGGAACTCTTTTGCACTTCTGGAATCTCCATTGAAAAGAACATGCCCCCAGAGTAACCCCAGATCCTAGGAGACATTTGGAAAAGACCTGAACCCAGCCTACAGTTTGGAAGCAGCCCCACTCCACTCAACTGAGCCCAGTAGCCACAAAAATCTTGTGCAGGTAAAAGCGATAACTACAGGCTCGCCACTGAAATTGAGGGGTGTCTGTTATGTGGTGGGACCTCAACAGTTGTTCTGAGAACTGCGGTAGCAGGGATAGGCATCACAATCATTCCCATGTTGTGAACTGGACTTCTGAAAGCTAAAGGGACTTGTCAAAGAGGGTGGTAGAGCAGAGATTCACATCCAAGACTCTGGCCTCAGTTTTAGCCCTTCAATCCTCCTGACCCTCCAAACTGACCAGTCCAGCTCTTCTAGCTCTCGGCCTTTCATGACTTCTTGGATCTCTTCCCGGCACTTCTCCTGGTACTCTGGATACTTCGCCAGGTTGAATAGCGCCCATGACAGCCCACTAGATGTTGTGTCATGACCTGTGGGCAGATGGGTGTTGGAAGGCTACCACCTCAGGCAGATTATAGTATCCCCTAAGGTGTTTCCCACAGCAGGAGGACAGTAGTAAGTCTTCCCAACCACCCTCAGCCTCACTCATTTCACCTTCAAACATGAAAGTATCAGCTTCAGCCCGGATGTCCTCATCAGATAATTCTTTTCCCTCTTCATCCTGAAATGACAGTGGAGGGTTCTGAGCCCACTTTACTCCACTTCATACATCCTAGGGACTCCCCAAATCAGATCTACCTATTTTCCCACTTGTCTTTTTCTTCTCTCTTCCTCTCTTTCTACTTTTATTTTTTACATTTATTTATTATGTGCACACATTTATTATGAGCACTGTGTTTGCCTTCATACACTATGGTGCACATGTCAGAATCAGAGGACAGCTTGCTGGGAACATCTCTCTCCTTCAAACATGTGGGTCTGGGGATTGAACTCAGAATGTCAGTCTTTGCAGCAAGCATCTTGACTTGGTGAGCCATATTCTTAGCTTATCCCTTCCACCTCACTCAGAGACTCCATATAAGATGCCCAGGCTGCTCTCAAACTTGAGGTCCTCCAACCTCAGTCTCTCAAAAGCTGAAGTTACAGATGAACACCACCATGCCTGGCTCGCCATCCACCCCTCTCTTAAACCAAACAGAGTATAAATATTCCAGGCAGAGTGAAGGATGCAACCTACTGTAAGGAAGACGAAAAGGGGGAGAGAGTAAAGGAATGTGAAAGGGAATTCATACAGGTGTCCCTTGATAATTATGCTACAGCCCAAGAAATGAATTATGGGGACAGAAAGATGGATCAGTAGGAAAATGTGCCTACTTCCCATCCTGATAGGCTGAGTTCAATTCCCAGAACCCACATGAAAGAAGGAGAGAATCAACTGCTACAATTTGCCCTCTGACCTACACATTCATGCTGTGGCACATGCATGCTCAGACACCTTCATAAAGTAAACAGATGAGTGTAAAAAGAAGAAGAGGAGAGCCGGGCAGTGGTGGCGCATGCCTTTAGTCCCAGCACTCAGGAGGCAGAGGCAGGTAGATCTCTGTGATTTCAAGGCCAGCCTGCTCTACAGCAAGAGTTCTAGGACAGCAGAGGCTACACAGAGAAACCCTGTCTTGAAAAGTTAAAAATAAAAAAAAAGAAGAAGAGGAGGAGGAAATGCATTAGGCAGTTTCACCATTGTGTGAACATCACAAAGTGTATTTACATAAACCAAGACAGGTACGGTGCTGCTAAGTGATTAGGGTGTGTGTGTGTGTGTGTGTGTGTGTGTGTGTGTGTGTGTGTGTGT
>CAJQZJ010032834.1:1299347-1322618 GCA_907164525.1 Lophiomys imhausi
CACACACACACACACACACACACACACACACACACACACACACACACCAAAAGTTGGATATTGCCACAAGTTAGAGTCACAAGCTAGAGAATCAGGAAGACTCCATTTTCCTTTTCTAAGCCACACTCACTATGTTTTCTGGCTAGATCTGGCTACCATGAGCACCAGGGAAACCTGCACAGCAGCTTTGGCTGAGTTTGACTAATGAGGCAGGTCATGGGGGCAGGGGGCGGACGCCCAACTGTTCTTCTAGGGAAAAGAGACTCAAGGGCATCCTGCAGCACTGGATGTTGGGCTGAGTTTCCTGCTACTAATGGTTTTGGACAGAAGCCTGGTATTATACTGTTGTTTATTTTTGTGAAGTGGCAACTCATAAGCATTGCAATGAAATATAGGAAGAAACCCCATGTCACTGTGGGACACCATGCCCCCAAGAACTTCAAGGGGGGTTGCTATTTGGCATTATGAGGTTCAGAATATCAGGTGTGAATCCCAGATCTTTGTACATGATGCTGCAAAGACTGCTAACAGCAGAAACCTAGAGAAATCAAAGCTGATGCAATGAGCCCGGCTTTGCAGCACCAGCCTGCAATCCCAGGAGGAGGCAGGAAGTTCAGAACTTCAAGATCATCTTGGGCTACATAGGGAGTTCAAAGCCAGCCTGGGACACCTGAGACTCTGCCTCAAAACTCTTCCATTCAGTGACTGAATGAATTAAAGGTTAGATTGATAAAAGAAAAAAAAATAGGAGCTGGTGAAATGGCTCTGAGAGTAAGAATACGTGTACAAGCATGGGGACTGAGTGTCCACCCCCAGAACCCAGGCAAAAAGTCAGGGGCCAGTATGATGGTTCAGTGGGTAAAGGCACTTGTCACCAAGCCTAAAGACCTGAGTTAGATCCCCAGAAACCCTAACTCTTACAAGTTGTTTTCTCACTTCTGCATGTGTGCTGTGGCTCACACCTACCCCAACATGCATACAAAATAAATAAATTGTAATTATAAAAAAACAGGTCAAACATGGCTGCATACACCTGTGACTCGAGTGCTGAAGAGTGAAAACAGAATATGTGAGGCCCACCGGCCACCAGCCTAGCTGAAAACTTCAAGCCTCAGGTTCAGTAAGAACATGTTCCTTGGACTACAAATGTGCACGCAGGCATGCACACACATGCATACTTGTTTTTAATTTAAAAAGAATAAACCAAAGGAAGGGAGGAATACAGAAATGAATAGTTGGATGGAGGGATGGATGGATGGATGGATGGATGGATGGATGGATGGATGGGTAGGGTTGGTGGGTAGATGGATAGGTAAGTGGATTGACAGATGGGTGGATGAATGGGAACAGGGGTATGAAGATGGGTTGGTGGTAGATGGATAATTGAGTGACTGGGTGGGTGGATAGATGGATGGGTAGATGAATGTGTAGGTTGGTAGGTAGGTAGGTAAGTGGGTGAATGGATGACTGAGTGGGTGGGTAATTGGATGTATAAACAGACAGATTAATGGATGAATGTGAAGATGGATAAGCAGATAGATGAGTGAATGGATAGATCCATGGATACATGGATGAGTGGACAATTGGGTAGGTAGGTGGATGGATGGATGGTTAGATGGATAGATAAATGGATGGATATATGGATGGTTGAACAGATTGGTGAATAGATGGATGGAAGGATGGATGGATGGACGGACAGATGGATGGATGGATGGACAGCTAATGATATATCCTTCTTGTACACCATAGAAAGGTTTGAGTGGAGAGGCATCCAAGAAGGAAATACGTACACCCAATGTGACTCAGCCACAAATGCACACTCCCCTGAATTGGCAAACTGTATGCACAGTCATCCTTCATCAGCACAGCCCTTCTGCTGCCTTTCTGTGCCCAGCCCATTCAAAATGATGCCAGTGACCCAAGGATGGCTCAGCTCCACTCCCTGCCTGCAGGAGCTCCTGGGTAGGGTGGGAACAGGAAGGAGAGGCCCACACTAGCCAAAAGGCAGAGAGTGTGTCAGGTGCTAAGAAAATCACAGAGGAAGGACTACTGGAAGGCAGAAGAGGCTTCCTAGTGAATGTGGCACTGAAAGCAAGATAGCAGAATAGTCACCTCTCTCCTTTCTTGGCTTTGGTATCCATGCTAAACTAGTCAGGAGTCTTACTGACACCCAGATCTGGTCAACCTGCCATTGGCCCTAGCACCCCAGGATACAGTGTAAGCCCACCTGCTTTTTGACCCAGCTTCTGCTCAACTCTCAGCTTCATTTCCTACTTTCCCATGTGAATGCTCCCCACTCTACCCAACCCACCTGAATTTCCATAGTACCTCCCATATTTGTACCTCTAGATTGACAAGCCTCTCTGTCTTGAACTCTACACCTGACTAACTCCCACACATCCTTCAAGCCTGGCTTTACTGACCCTTTTACCAGAAACCTCTCTCCCCAGAGAACCTTTGCTTTCCCATTTTCTGTCCCCTCCCCAACTCTATCACTGTCCTTCTACGATGGTTATGCTGGAGGGGGAAACTTGCCTCTACCATGCCACGTCAAAGGAAATGGCTTCAGAGAGGCTCCTGCTACATGACGCCCTGCTCAGAGAAACTCTTACACAAGAAACTGTGCTTAGCACCTAGTCCTGGGGGCAGACTCCAGCCCTGGAGTCTTGTTATGTTAACCAGTTCCCCACTCTGGCTCTCCATCTTACTTTCTTTCCTTTACTTCTTTAAAATTACATTCACTTGTTTAAGTAGGTGTGTGTATGTGTGTGCCAAGCAAGGTGTGCAGATGGGGGGTTCAAAGGGCAACCTGCTGGAGTAGGCTCTCTTCTTTCATCACGCGGAGGTGGGGGGAGGTGTACTGGGAACAAACTCAGGTCTCCAGACTTGGCAGCAAGCACCTTTGTCTGCCAAGCCATACCCCTCTTCCACCATCCTGGCACATGACAGATGCTCCTTAAACCTGCCTTGGTGTCAATGTCAGTCAACAGTTGGCTGATTTACTCTGATTACAATGATCACTTACTGGTAGCAAATATTTTTGAGGTGAACACTTGGGAAGCCTGTTAGTGAACAACGAATGCACAGCCACTATGGAAGACAGTAAGAGAATCCCTTAGAAAGGAAAATGTAGGGATGGGGAGTATGGTTCAGGAGGTAAGATACTTGCCTCACAGGTGTGGGGACCTGGGTTCGGATCTCCTGGAGCCACTTCAGGTCAGACAGGGTAGCACTCATACAGTGAGATGGGAGGTGGGGAGAGGGACAGGTCTCAGGCCAAGAGTGGTGAACAAGAGACCTCGAACCCAAAAGATAACTCTGGAGGTAAGGTCCTTGCTTCGAAGCCCCACACTCATACACATACACAAATAAAAATTAATAAAACTTTTTAAAGTCAAATATAGGACTAGGATTCAGTAGCAGAGTATTTGGCTACCATGCTCAAGGCCCTGAGTTCCATGCCCAATATCAAGGGAGAAATCTAGAGGAGGGCCGGCCAGATGGCTCAGTGGCACAGGGACCTGCCACATAGGCCCAGCAATCTGATTCCTGAGACCTACATGGAAGAAGGAGAACTGATTCCCACAAGTTGTTCTTTGACCTCCACACACACCACAAATAAAAATAATAAAAATGAATTGTTATTTTTTTTAAAGTAAGGAATAAAGGGACAAAAAGCAGGAGGGAGTGGAATGTGAGAGCACACTCCTGTGTGTGAGTGATCGCAGCAGCCAGCAGGCAACTGAATAAACAAAGTTCGATCCATCTACATGATGGGTCTGTGCAGTAGTGTGGATGAACCTGGAAGACAAGAGGCTGACTGAGAGAAAGCAGACACCAAAGGTCTAGATGCATCAAGTCCATCTAGACAGAAAGCAGGTTATGGGAGCCAGGAGATACAGCAAGAAGGAACTAGAGACAAAATTGCGTCATAGCACAAGCTATCTATGGGATGGTGAAAAGGGAGAGTGAGTTGTTGTACAGCCTTGTGAACACACTCAATTAGCACTGACAGGTCACCTAAAGATAATGCAGTGTACACCAGTTCAGTTCCTCCTCAGTGAGAGAAGGACACAGCAGGGTGTGTGGGGTGTCTAGAGCAGCAGTGGCAGGTGGACAGGCCCACAAGGAGGGGCAAGAGGACTGGAGGCTGCTGCGACCTGCACCCATTCCCCAGGCTGACTGTGCTCTATTCAGCCTCTTTCAGCTCTCCATCCTGTGGGGGCAGCTGGGACTACAGACCTGAAAGGGAGGAAAGAGATTGGAGGGAGCCAACCCTGTGTGCCAAGTGCCTGAACACAGCTGAGGCTCTATCTGGAGAATTCAAACCAACCCAGGAACCTGATACTGAGAGAAGGAGGAATAGCAGGGAACAAGACAGAGAGAAAGAGAAGAGGAAAAGCAGTAGAAAAGAGAAAGAAAAAAACCCAGTGAGATGACTCCAAGGGTAAAGGCTTGCTGCCAAGCAAGGTGGACCTCAGCTCTACCCTCAGGGTTCACAGGGTGATTTCCACAATTTAATGGATATGGATATATGTGCGCGCACACACACACACACAAAGTGTAATAATAAACTTTTTAAAATGAATCTTTTTTAAGGCACAAGAGAGCAGAAGAGTAGCACACATCTGAAAGGATCATTGGTGTGATCCAGCCTGAGCTACACAGAGAGACCCTGTCTCCAAATACCGAACAGTCCCCTCTTGGTAATGAAGATGACCGATGACCAGCTCCATGCAAGGTCATGCTGAGGATCCACTTCAAGGAGAATAGAGCTGGCCAGACTCACCCACCCAGAATAACTAGAACTGAGATGGGCACATATAGAAGATAAAGAATGCTGGGAGAATAGGAAGGACTTACTGGAAAAGGGAGCCCTTGGTGCTGGGTGTTGAGAGTCAGTGAGAATTCACCAAGCACACTTGGGATACGTGGGGACAGCAGACAGAGGTACTGACATCTGCCTCCCTGCCAGCCAATGGTCCACCAGGCCACTGAAATGCTTGGTCATAGTGAGCATGTCACAGTCTTAATGAAGGGACTGCCACAGCCTATGATTGAGCAACACTTACTTACAATAACCTTAGATAATAAATTGCTTGGATGTGATTTCCAGCAGGTGCGCAACCTTGAAAAGTCTCTGAAACTCTTATACACTCTCACACTTTTGTCAATTTTGTTTTCACAATGCATTGCCTGGCCCACTTTGGTGAACTTTTATCCATCCCTCAAATCACTACTCAAGTAATGCTTCCTCTAGAGCACCCACAAATCTATAGCCCCAAAGGTTTCTGGGAGTTTAAAGTTGACTCATCCCTCCGAAGTCCAGCCTGCCTACCTGAGGCACCCAACACAGGCTTGATGTAATCAGGATGTACAAGCACCAAGAGAGGTAGGAAAGGTCCAACCCATGCCAGGATGATGTGATGCATCGTATCCAGCACTTTCTTCTCATTTTGAAGACCCTTCTCATTGGGAAGATACTGTGACAGATAAAAAGGGGCAATGAGGACATGACTTACTGTATCCCTCCCTCC
This sequence comes from Lophiomys imhausi, assembly GCA_907164525.1. Lineage (NCBI taxonomy): Eukaryota > Metazoa > Chordata > Mammalia > Rodentia > Muridae > Lophiomys > Lophiomys imhausi. Next base: position 1,304,885 of record CAJQZJ010032834.1, read on the forward strand.
CTCCCACAACTGCCTTTCTCCTCCAGAACACTGAATATGTGGTCTCTTGGTGCTCTTCTCTGAGTCACTCCCTCCTCTAAAAAAAGAAAGAACAATAGGGCTGGGGTCTTGGCTCAGGGACAGGGCCCCTGGCTAGGATCCCCCAGTAGGGGTTTGAGGAACAAGCCTGAAGGGTAGAACTTTTGCCTAGTATATGTGAGAACCTGGATTCCAAAGCCAGCATTGCAGAGGGAGAGAGAGAAAAAGAGCACTCACTACCTGGGCATGGTAGTGAACACCTGTAACTGAAGCTCTCCAGAAGATAATAATAGCTGTAGGAGCCAGGGTTACATAGCGAGAACCTGTCTCAGGAAAAAACAAACAAAGCCTAAAATCAGAGGACTTCCTGCTGAAATGCTTTTGGAGATTAGTATGAAAATTAATTTGAAGATAAAGATAGTTGGACAGAGGACACAATTTGACAAAGGACCAAAGAGGGAAGAAAGTTGGAGGTGAGAAACAGGAAGTCAGTTCTGGAGACTCTAGGGGTGTAGTGAGACACATCAAGAGGATGGGGTTCCCAGTCCAAAAGGCTTTAAAGCCTACCCTTCCTCTTGAGCAGTGGTTCTCCAGCTTCCTAGTGCTTCAGCCCTTTAGCATGGTTCCTCATGTTGTGGTGACCCCAACCATAAAATTATTTTCATTGCTACTTCATAACTGTAACTTTGTTATTGCTATGGGTCATGATGTAAATATCTGTGTTTTCCAATGGTCTTACATTACTTCTGTGAAAGGGTCGTTCTAGCTCCAAAGGGATCGAGACTCACAGGTTGAGAACCACTGCTCTAGATGGTAATGGGAAGCCACAGTAGTATATGAGCAGGAGAGAGTCATGACTAGAACCCAGAATTTCTCAGGAGAGCTAGAAGATGGTAATTTCAAGGCCAGCCTAGATACAAAAGACAGGTCTTCATATGCTGCCCAAGATGAACTCCTGTGTTCAGATGATCCTTCTCAATCAGCTTCCTGAGTTACTAGAACTGGAGGTTTGTGTCACCAAGCAAACTAATCTTTATGTCTTGAATGAGTCATAGGTGTGGCCCTAAGCTGGGGCTCTCAATTCGTGCTTAGCTTCCCATCTTTTTAAAGAGACTCTTGCTCTCTCAGGCATGGCTGCTCACAACTGTAATCTCAACACTCATGAGGCTGAGCAAGGGGGTTCACTGTGAACTTGAGGCTACCCTGGGCTCCACATGAATTCCAGGATAGGCTGAGCTGCAGAGTGAGACTCTGTCTCAAAGGGAAAATTAAAAACAAAAAATGGATATGTCAGGGATGCTGACATATGTCTGTAATCCCAGCACTCAAGAGGCTGAGGCAGGAGGGTTATGAGCCTAGCATACATGACAAGACTTTGTTTTAAAAAAAAAAACAAATGCAAGAGGAGAGTTTGAATCTCAATGCAGTTTCATAGTGTTCCAATAATGAGAGTAACCTGGTATAATGGTGCATGCCTTTAATCCCAGCACATGGAAGGCAGAGGCAGGCGGATCACTTTGAGTTCAAGCTGGTCTACATAGTAAGTTCAAGTACTGCCAGGGCTACATAGAGTGACTTTGTCTCAAAACAAAACAAAACAAACAATAGCACAAGAGTAGACCCACCCTAACAGGTAATGTTAAAGAAACAAAATCTCCAGGATCCCCCTCCTTGCCCCTAGTCTGGGCCCTGGACCCCAAATTTTGTGGGCATTAGTACTCCCATGCTTCATTGGTAGCCATAGAACTATAGAAAGAATTTATCTTTATTTTTTATTATTTTTCTTTTACTTTTTAAATAATTTATTTCTATTTTATGTGAATTGGTGCTTTGCCTACATGTATATCTGTGTGAGGGTGTCAGATCTTGGAGCTACAGACAGTTGTGAGCATTTATGTTGGTGCTGGGAATTGATCCTGAGTCCTCTGGAAAAGCATTCAGGGCTCTTAACCACTCAGCCATCTCTCCAGACCCCCTTTTGTTGTTGTTGTTTTAGGTATGAAAATTTTCTTTTAAAAGCAATTGGTTACGCCCATAACTGTAGTATCACTATTGCACCATTGGGACCATCTTGCCTGGCAGGTCTTTACTGCAACATTCAGCTCTGAGTAGACCACTGATGTTGGCATTCAGCCTCCAGTGGCCTACATCGAAGCTCCCAGTACTATGAAAGTTAGCCAGTAGTTTTAGATGAACTTAACTTTATAGTTGAAGGACCCTGGGGGGGACCCCTAATTGAGACCCCTAAAAGACCCTAAGGCCCCAAAGAAGCCCAACCTGTCAGCGAGGCTAACTCCATGACAGGCTTCCTCTTTTTGTTAAATTAAAGCAGACCCTGAGGTTCCCATCCCAGTGATGAGCTCAGCAGTTAATGGAAAAAAAAACAAATAATGGTCTAGACCTGGTCATCTGGCTGGAAAGAGATAAGGTTGCTTAGCTACTGGTTAGACAGTACCCTGTCCAGTTAGACAATACCCTTATGTCTTAAGATTAACTCAAGACCACTGATTAATGGCAAATAGACCAAAGGTCACCTGCTCTCCTAGCCCATGCTTTTGGCCTGCGCTTTTCAGTTTTAATGTTCCAACCACGTTAAAGGTTACCTCATCCCCCCTGAAATCCTCCTTCTTGGTTTTAAAAAAGGCCTTCTGCCTTAATTAGGGGTTGCTATTCCTTCTTAGTGGTGATCCCTGCATGCTGGATATCTGCAGAAAATAAATGTTCTTTGCTGTTGCATGCTGAGTTTGGGTGGCTTCTTCAGTGCATTCCAGACCCTAACATAGTCAGCTCTGTCTCCTCTCATCAGTATGACCCTGGGCAAATTGCCAGTGAATCTGCTTCTAGCCCAGTCTGTCAAGCCCTGCCCCTGCACACTCACCATGCTCATATGGCCGAGCAGCCAGTGGCGGCCAGGAGGCTGTGGAAAGCAGCTCAGCCTGCGGCAGGTGATGTGGAAGTCCCAGCACAATTTGAATATCTGCAGCAGCAGTCGGAAGAGGAAGAAAAGGAGGGAAAGCAGCAGAGCTGACACAGCGTACACCCGAAAGGCTGTCTTCTCCAGCCCCAGCAGGTACAACAGGTAGTCTGTGAAGGGAAGCATCCTAAAAGACACAGGGGCCCCAATCAATGGAGGTGGGAAGGGACTAGGATTCAGCCTGCCTGTTTCACACACAGGAGGATCCTCATAGTCTCTCCAGGCTCACCCAGGACCTTCAGTTTGCCAGCACATACACCTTTCTTAAAAACACAAAACCAAAAATGGCTGGGGCCAGGTGATGGTGGCGCACACTCCAGAGGCAGATACAGGGGGAATCTCTGAGTTCGAGACTAGCCTGGTCTACAGGGTGAGTTCCAGGACAGCTAGGGGCACACAGAGAAATCCTGTCTCAAAAAACCTAAAAAATAAATAAATAAAAAGGTGGTGGGGGTTTGATGTTTAATTATGTGGAGTGCTTAGGAGTTACAAGGCCTTATGAACCACCTGAAATGGTTGCTGGGGTCCTCAAACTCAAATCTTCTGGAAAAGAATCAAAAGCTTTTAACTGATGAGCCATCTCTCTGCCCTTACTTTATCTCCTGTATTTTCTTTTCTATTTATTTGTTTGTTCATTTATGTATGTATGTGTGTGTATGTATGTATGTATGTATGTATGTATTTATTTGTTTGTTTGTTTGTTTTGCAGTCCTGGAGATACTGTACCCAGCACTGCTCTAACCTCCCTCCATGTCCCCAGCCCCAGAGAATTCTCTTGATCCTTCTATCATAGGGCTTTCTCTGCCTGGTCACAGATGGTCAGAGGCCTAGGAGGCAACACACATACAGAATAGCCCTCAGCCAATGGCCTAAGGGTCTTGGTAAATCAACACACCAGTTCCCCCCCCCCCTCACGCTTGCTCACTCTTTCTTCGTGTGTGTGTGTGTGTGTGTGTGTGTGTGTGTGTGTGTGTGTGTGTGTGTGTGTAATAACACTGAGATGTGTGTTCTATACCGAGCTCCCAGCAGGATTAACTCCAGCTGCCCAAAGCCTTTCCTGATTGGCTTTCTCCCTTCCCTTTCTAAGTTTCCCTCTTCTTTTTCTTCTTATTTTTTCAGTTAAAATGAAGATTCATATAAGATACAACATTATTTTCCTTAATCTTTGGAAATTCAAATGTTTAGTTATGTGTATGTGCTTATGCGTGGGTCATGTGCAGGTGCCTTCGGAAGTCAGAAGCAGTGGATCTCAGGGGCAGTTGTGAGCCATCTAATACGGGTGCTGGGAAACAGAGCTCCCCTCCTCTGTAAGAGCAGGACACACCTTAACCACTGAGCTATCTTCCTAGCTCCTACAAGCAATTCATACAACAGAATATTATTTGACCACAAAAAAGAATAGTCTCTCACTTTTGGCCCAATAGGTACTGGAAGACATCATGTTAAGTAAAGTAAGTCACTGAACCTTCTTTCATTAATTGACTGATTCATTGAAACTGTGTCTCGCTATGTAGCCCAAGCTATCTCTTGGTATGAAGTGATACTCTGCTTCAGCCTCCTAAGGAGTTTGGATTGGTGGTTTGTGCAACCATACAGGACATAAGTCAAGCACAGAAAAATAAATGGCAAACCAAGCGTGGTGGCACATGCTTATATTCCCAGTACTCAGGAAGCTGAGGCAGTGGGTTACAAGTAAGGCTATCCTGGACTGTATAGTTAAATTTTCTGAGAGAGAGAGAGAGAGAGAGAGAAGCAGGCAAGAAGGGAACATAAATTCTCTCTAATATATGAAGACTTTTTTAAAAGTTCATCGAGATATAATAGTGGTTGTTTAGAGTCTGAGAAAGAAGCTGAATCTGGTGGCACGAGTGAACAATCCCCGCTACTTAGAAGACTGATGCAAGAGGATTTAAAAAAAAAATCCAAGGTCTGAGGGGCCAGAGAGATGGCCCAGTGGTTAAGAACGTGTCATGCTGTTCCTGAGGACCCAAGTTTTGTTCCCAGCACACCACCTCAGGCATCTCAAACCACCTGTAACTTCAGCTCCAGAGGATTCAACACCCTCTTCTGGCTTCCTCAGGCACCTATGTACATGTGCATTCACACATATCCACACATGCACATACACATAAAAGTGAAACAAAGGAAATTGCACCCAAGGATTGTTTAGATCGCATAATAAGTTCCAGGCCACACCAAAAACTTGATGAGACTGTCTCAACATAAAAAGAAAGCAATGGGTCTGGGAACCAAGTGTGATGGTGTACATTTGAGACCTCACCGCTTGCACCAGCACCTGACCTGAGGTCAGCCTGGCTACAGCATATGCCATAAGCCAAAACTGCCTCAGAGTAGATCCCATCACAAAAATAAATAATAAAAATTGTTAAATTGATAAGAAAGTAAATTTTCACTGGCATTCGGCACTTTCACAATGTTGTGCAACCATTCCCTCTATCTAGAACATTTTTTTGTTTTGTTTTGCTTTCAAGACAGGGTTTCTCTGCGTATCCCTGGCTGTCCTGGGACTAGTTCTGTAGACCAGGCTGGCCTCAAACTCACAGGGATACACCTGCCTGTACCTCCTAAGTGCTGGGATTAAAGGTGTGCACCACCATGCCTGGCCATGTAGAATGCTTTTATCAGAATAATACCCAGTGTCCATTAGCAGTCACTTCCCCATTCTTCTTTCCATACAAATTTTGCCACCTACTAATCTCCTTCCCTCCCTTCTTTCTCTTACCCTTTAAAAAAAATTGAGACAAACATGGTCTAATGTACCACAGCTAGCCTCAAACTTGCTGTGTAGCTAAGGCTGGATCTGATCCTCTTGCAGGGCACTACCTCCCGAGGGCTAGGGTGACATGGTGGCCATCCCACCCAGTTTACTCAGTGCCTGGTCTCCTTGTGTTTCTATAGGTTTTATTCTCTTTCATATAAATGGTATCATTCTTGCCAAGCTAATTCCCTCCACCTGTTTCAAGTTCAGCCACACTGGCAAGGATCATCGCTGTGATCTTTGTACTGCTGAGTAATACCCCATCATCTGGACAAGCCACACTTCAGTTCACCCACTCATCTGTTGATGGATATTTGGTCTGTTTCTATCTCTGGGGATGGAGAAAAATGCCACTCTGAGCAAGTGCATATATGTATTCCTTGCATACCTGCTTTCAATTCCCTTGACTTTCGTTACTGGTATTTGCTGAAATCACTTCTCAGATAAGTTCCTGGTACTGAGATCCTTGACACGGTTTCAGCTCCTGAAGGAAGTAATAAAGCATGAACTGAAGGGTGAGCAGGGATACAGTGCTCTCCATGCACCACACACCACACACACCAGGAGGTTGAGTCTCAACTCAGTTCCTCCAGTTCAAGGAAGAAATGAGTATCAGCTGTAGAGTGCCTGCCTAGAACACCCCAGTGAGAGGCTGGGGGTGTGGCTAGGGTGAAGACCTTCTGCCTAGATTCCCCAGTGAGGGGCTGAGCCATGACTCAGAGACAGAACACTGGCTCTGTATAACCAAAGCCCTCATCTTGATTCCTGGTACTGCAAAAAATAAAATAAAGTTTTGCTGAGGAAGTGGAGAAATTGGAATCTGTGTGCACCATGGAGGAAAATCTAAACAGTTCAAACACTTCAGAAACCACTCCAATTGTTAATTTGAACAATTTGAAGTGGTATCTGCTCTTTCAGCACTCAGAGGATTGAAGCAGGAGGATCAAGAGTTTAAGTCCATCCTCAGCTACATGCTATATTAAGTTTAACCTGAGCTACACAAGACCTTATCTTTTTATTAAATACCCATGATCACTCATGTGCACACACACACACACACACACACATACACATACACAGGGCCAAAGAGATGGCTCCATGGGTTAAGGCACTCAACATCAAGTTTGATAACTTGAGTTTGATTCCCAGGAACCACATGGTGAGAGGAGAGAATCAACTCCCATAAGTTATCCTAGGACTTCTCATGTATGCTATGGCATGTGCATAAACACACTAATGTCAGATAGCTCACAACCATCTGTAACTGCTATGCCAGGGGACCCAAGGCCTCTATGAGTACTTGTATTCACAAGTACATACACACACACACAGATATGAACCTATACACATAATTTTTAAGTAATAAAAATAAATCTTTAAAGGGGGGCCTGGAGAGAGATGGCTCAGAAGCTTAATAGACCAATGATGGCTCTTACAGAGGACTTGGGTTTGATTCTCAGCACCCACATGGTGGCCCCCAACCATCCACAATTCCAAGTCCAGGGGGTCCAATGCTCTCCCTCTTCTGACCTCCTTGGATGCCTGTATGCATGTAATACACAAACATATGTGCAGGCAAAACATTTATATCGATAAAATAAATCTTAACCTGCCCCTAGAGGCACTGAAGATGTGGCTGCTGTGTCACATGTGCATCAAAAGGTGGAGGAGAGAGGCTATGTCTACATTCAGTGCTCTGACCTATGAACATCTGAATGAATAGTAGCTTAACATTTCTTGAAAAAGGCAAGCCTAAGACAACCATCAGTTCTGCAACATGGGGCCCAGACAGGGAACAGGCCTGTGATGGTCAACAGTCCAGCACCAGGCAAGCACTAGATGGACTCCCAAGACCAGAAGCAAGCCAGAGACTAGAAGAACCCTGCCTGGCCCTGGATGTGTGAGTGTGGGAGAACCAGCCCTACCTTTTATCTGCTTTGTAGTGGTGTTGTCGAGGGAGAGATTCCCCTCCCCTCCTTTTTCCCCTCACCACCAGTGGTGGAAAGGAGATCTGGCCCTGATGGGGTTCCAAGAGCAAGAGAGCTGCCCCTACCCTTCACATGCTGCAGCACTTGGGAGAGCAGGCCCTGCACTTCACCTGGACAGGACAGCTGGCCCTGGATGTGGGAGTTGTACATGAGCCAGCCCAAAGGTGTGTGAGTGTGAGACAGCCAATCAAGCCTTCTGTCTGCTTTGTGCTGGTGTTGGTGAGGAAGAAATCCCTTCCACTCTCTTTTGCCTTCATCACTCATAGCAGGCAGGAAAGTTGGCTCTGATGGGGTCATGAGAGCAGGAGAGCTGGTCCAGTTCCTTACCTGCCGCACCTTACCTGGGTATCACAGTAGGTCAGACCCTGGATGTGGGAGTTGCAGGTCCAGAACCAGATGGCCCATCCCAACATACACCCCATGGATGAACTGCTGGAGTGAATGAAGAGACCAGTTCTACAGACCCAAAACTACTGGATCTCCACGACACAAGGTGACACCAAGATATATGAAAAGAGTCTCAGTGAAGTTTCTGTATTGACAAGCAGCAGAAGCCAGAGGCCTTGTGCCAGACCAACGAGTCATTATAATGAACAGTTGCAAGCAAAAAAGCATGGACAAAAGGGAATATTGTGGGACACACTGAGACACACTACAGCTTCCACAATGAGATTTTTTTTCTGTTGGGAGGGTTTTCAAGGGTAGAGGTTAGGTCTGATGAGAGGGAATAGGGTGCATGATGTGAAATTCACAAAATAAAAAAACAATAAAATTATTTTTAAAACTCTTTTTAAAAGAAAGGAAAAATGGGTAGCATTTCACATGAGCAGCTCCCAGGGGCCCACGCCCTAAGAAGTATCCATAACTCTTTATTTGTTTAACAACTTAACAGTAGCTGATGAGAAAGTCTCTCTGGCAAGGCCAAGGAAGCCAGCCAGTGATTGATCCCATCCCTGAGACCTTTTTCAAAGTCCCTCCGCCTGTCACGCCCTTGCTAAGTGCTCCCCGTGTTTTTCTTCAGGAAGCTGGTTGACAAATGCTTTCAGAGGCCCAGCAATGTGTGTGACTCAGTTCTAGGCGCTGGATGAAAGTGGTGAACATGACAGACGTGGCCCTAGCTCTCAAGGGAGGAGACCACTTATGGCAGTGATGCAACCAGGTACAAGGTATCTAGTGAGGCTGCCAAAGGAGCAGAGGGGAGTGGCATTAGAAACATTCTTTCAGTAAATTTTACACTTATTTATTTATTTGTGTGTCATGGTGTCATACTGAGGACAGAGGACAATTTGCAGAAATTGGTCCTCTCCTTGCACCATATGGGATCAAGGGATCAAACTCTGGTTATGAAACTTAATGCAAATAACTTCACCTACTGAGCTGTTACTCCAATGTGATACTTTCTACCCCCAGAATCTGTGTTGGGGGGGGGCTTCTTTCTTTCCTTCATCCACCCCCCTTCCTTTTTTCTTGTTTAAAATTTTATTTATTTATTTATTTATTTATTTATTTATTTATTTATTTATTTGGAGGCAAGTACACCACCATGTGCGTATAGAGACAAAAGACAGCCTGGAGAGATGGCTCAGTGGCTAAGAGCACTGGCTGCTCTTCCAAGGACCCAGGTTCAAATCCCAGCACCCACATGACAGTTCACAGCTGTCTGCAATTGCTGGGCATGGTGGCACACTCCTTTAATCCCAGGACTTGGGAGGCAGAAGCAGATGGATCTCTGTGAGTTCGAGGTCAGCCTGGTCTACAAAGTGAGTCCAGGACAGCCAGGGCTACAGAGAAACCCTGTTTCAAAAACTCCTGGCTTTGGTTCTAGTGGCTGGGTACACAAGGTGTACTGCACAAGGATAGGTTCTAAGCTCTGTACCCACCTCACCTCATCCCATGCCAACTGTGGGTTCCATCTCACCTGAGGTCACACTCCTAGTTCTGCCCCTAGAGGAGAAGGTGCTAGGAACTCATCTTGGATGAGGTGGTTTGTCACCTGAAAAAAATGGGATTAATATGGGAAAGTCCACTGGATGCCCAAGAAAGGCATTGATAAACAATGCACTGAGGTGCCTGGCTCACAGATAAAAGTGCTTGCTTCCAAGGCTGGCAGCCTGAGTTGACAACCTCCCAACCCCACACGGTGCAAGGGGAGAACCAACTCCTGCAAGTTGTCCTTTGGATCTTACATATGCTCCCCAGCCTGTGTGTCACCCCACCAATATAAGAAAATGTGAGTTTTGTTGTTTTGTATTGTTTTTCGATAGGGCCATATTATGTTTCACCTCCTGGTCTAGTTCTTATTATGTAGACCAGGCTGGCCTTGAATTCACAGAGACCTAGCAGCCTCTGCTTCCCAAGTGCTAGGATTAAAGGTAAGGGCTTCATGCCTGGCCCAATAAATCTAATAAAAAAATTAAGTTCACTGGAACCGAAAATAATAGAGTATGTCTGTAATTCTAAGACAATCATGAGTTCTGGGCCAGCCTGGGATACAGATCCAGACCCCATTTCAAAAAACAAAAAAAGAAGAAAGAAAATTAATCAGGCAGGGTTAGGGAAATTTGTTATACAAGCATAAGAAATGAGTTCAAATTTCTAGCACCTACATGAAAAGCTGACATGGCTGCATAAACCTAGAACCCCAGAACTGTAGAGAGTAAAGACAGGAGAGAAGTTGAGGCTTGTTGGTGGTCAGCCTATCCCAAGACCAGCAAGCTCCAGGTCCATTGAGAGACCTTGTCTCAAGACAATAAATTGGAGAGTGAGGTCCTCTGGTCTCCACATGCACACCTACAAATGTATTCACACTTGCACACGCACATATATTAGAAAAGGGTTTGGGGTCCAGCAAGATGGTTCACAGGTAAAGGTGTTGCTAACAAGCCTAACAACCTGAGTTCAATGCCTGATATCCACATGGTAGGAGAAGAAAATCAATTCCTGAAAGTTGTCTTTGAATCTTCACATGGGCCTTAAATCCCAGCACTTGAGAGACAACACTCTCTGTGATTTTTGAGGCCATCCAGGAATAAATAGTGAATTCCAGGACAACCAGTAAATAGTGAGATCCTGTCTTTAAAAAAAATTGTTTTGAAATGCAGCTACCACAGGAAATAATTTGGTTGTTTCTCATAAAGTTAAACCTTAAATTATCATGAGGCCAAGTAATTCCATTTTTAGGTGTATATCCAAAAATCTGGAAAACAAATAATCAAAAGATTTTCATATCAGTGTGATTCACAACTGTCAAACAGAGGAAAACTCCAAGTGCCCACCAGGGATGAAGAAATGGATAAGATATAACATACTCATACAATGAAATGCTGTTCAGACATGAAAAAGAATGAGACCATTATAATGCTAAAGCAAGAATGGGCCTGAAAACATGATTCTAAGTGAAAGATGGCGGACATAAAGGCCACACACATCATCTATGACCTCAGAGATAAGAAATGTCCAAAATATAAAAATCCACAGAGACAGAAAGCAGATTAGTAGGGTCAGGGACAGGGGAGGGAGAATGGGGAAAGACTGCTAATGTACATGATGTCTCCTTTTGGAGCTCTGATGACATGGTGGGTGCTCACCAGTTTTGAAGGCATTAGAATCAAATGCCTGTAAACAGTGTACTGTAACAAGTTTGCTTCAATGGAGGAATGCAGCTAAGTGGTAGAGCACAGCATGTGCAAGAACATGACAGATCATGCAAGGGCATGACAAGGCCATGGATTCAGTCCTTAACATCAAAAAAAAAAAGTTAATTCTATAGTAAGTAGCTAAGCCTCAGTAAAAAAATACATATATGGGGGCAAAAAGATGGTTCTGTGGGTGAATGTGTTTGCCATACTAGCCTGATGACCTCAATCCAATGCCTGGAATCCAGATTAAAATCACATACTGCTCTTCCAGAGGCCCAGAGTTCAGTTCCCAGCACCCACAAGTTCACAAGTCTCACAAGTTCCTATGACTCCAGCTCCAGGGGAGCACACACCCCTTTCTGGCCTCCACAGGTACCTGCACTCATGTACACAACCACACATACACTTGCACACATCATTTACATTTACAAATAAAAAAAGAGTAACAACAACACAACAGCCAGGTGTGGTGGTGCAGGCTGCAATCCTAGCTTTTGGGAGACTGAAGTAGGATCCAGGATGATCAAGAGTTTGAGGCCAGCCTGAGCTATACAGTAAGACTTTGTTTTTAAGGCAATATGGATCCAGAAAGAGGGCTCAGGCTCAGTGTATAAAGGTGCTTGTCAACACCCACACACACTATAAACAAATGTAATAAAATTTAAGAATTTTGGAACTGGGTGTGATGGCACACACTTTTAAGACCAGCACTCAGCATACAGAGGCAGGTACATCTCTATGAGTTCAAGGCTAGTCTGGTCTACAAAGTGAGCTCCAGGCCAGTCAAAGCTGTATAATGAGACTTTGTCTCAAAAAAATTGAAAAGATGTATAGCCATATAACAACAACTGGGTTTACTTCTTGAAGTTGTTGGAGGGAAAGAAAGAAAAAAAAATAGCATCTCATAGCTCAGGCTAGGCCAAACTTGCTCTATAGTCCAAGCTGGCCTGGAACTCAAAATCCTTCTGCCTTAGCCTCAAGGTGCTGGGATAACAGGCATGAACCTTTTCCCATAGCTTATTACTACTTTGCAGAAGTGAAGGAAATGGGACTGAGGGTGTGGTTCAACTGGTGGGGTGCTTGCCCTGGGTTTGATCTCTGTCGTCAGAGAGAATCAGGTGTGGGAGAACATGCCTGTAATCCCAGCACCTGGGAGGTAGAGGCAGGTGAGTCAGAAGTTCAAGGTCCTCCTCAGCTACATAGCCCAGACTGGGCTACACGAGATACTCTCTTATCAAAATAAAAGTTGGAACAAATTCAATGGCCCCATCCTAGGAAGGATGTGGAAGGCTGGCAGGACCATTTCTTCCCTGAACCAGCCCCTAGTGTCTTCCCAATATCAGCAAGAAGCCCAGCCTGCCGGTCACAGCACTCCGCCCATTCTGCTGGGACTGCCTTATCTGGCGTCAGTGGTACCAGCAACCAGCCTTGCAGCCAGACTCAGCCCACACTCAGGAAGCGCTGGTTTGTCAGGTTGTGCTGGCAAGCTGCCAGCCAGGGACTTGTTATACAAGGTGTGTGGGCTCACAAGAAAGAACTCAGGACATGGACCCTGGCCAATGTCAGGTACTGCACACATGCCTTTTCTTGAGTGCCAAGCATTGGCCAGGCTTGACCTAGGAACACCCAAAGTTGGCACATCACCCCTAAAATCTAGCTTCCCTCTCCCAACCAACCATCAAGGTAATCTGCTTCCTGTCCCAGCTTACCCTCAATTCTCAACACAAAGCACCTGCCTCCCACTAGGGACCCCTCTCCCCCCCACCAAAGGGCTGGACTCCAGGTCTAAATCGAAAACAACTGTTTAAGTCTGTTTCCTCACATTGAGCACCAAAATTTCTGGAAATCTGAGGAAAAACTTAGGATCAATTATAGCAACTGAGGACAGAACCAAGTTGTCAAATTGAGTTAGGGAAGGATTTCCCGTAAAAGTTTGACATGTATATTTTTTGTCCCAAGGTAGGTCCTCCTTTGGGACCTAAACTGAAAAACAAGTTTTAAGGTAGTGGCAACCAGGGATTTAATGACCTCTGCATGCCATTGCAAACATGGCCATACTTGGACATGAACCATAGAAGTGCTCTCTGCCTTGTAGCTGTGTGACTTGAGGCACGTGTCCACCCCTCTCTGAGCCCCAGTTGCTTCAGACAGGAACTATATTTCTCCACCTCAAAGACATATGATGACATATAGAATATTTATGAGCCCTCAAAATGACTCAGTGGGTAAAAGTACCCTCTGCCAAGCCCGACAACCTGGGTTCAGTCCCTGACACCCACATACTTGAAGGAGATAACAGACTGCTGAAAGTTGTTCTCTAACTTCCTCACTTGTCCCGAAACACACACACACACACACACACACACACACACACACACACACAAATAAAAAGTAAAAGAAAACAAAAGGCATATTGAATATTCAAAATGTTCACTCACTACCAGGCAGAGTACCACTTGTTACTGTCCACATTCTCATTCCTGTTACCTGGACATGTGGGATTTTACAGAACAAGGAGGAGAGATGAGGCCTCATTCTCTGGTGTCTCTCAGGTCATCCAAGCCCCTCTGTAGTTACCACCTCCTGTCACTGCCAAGACATGAGCCCACAGCTAATGTTACCTCTCAGAAACCCAAGCTGGGCTCTACAGAGTTTCCGGGGCCATCAGAAAGTGGCCCAGGATTTTGAGGTCAGCCAGGGTTTGTTTGTTCCAATCCCAGCTTGCCCACTGAGTGTCTACAGGTATGTGCTCCGTTTTTCCAGCCCTCGGGCCCCACCAATAAGATCAGACTCTAGGCAGGGATATCAGGGGAGTTTGTCTTCAAGACATTAGACATTACAAGCTCTTACTGGAGTCAGCTTCAAGACAGAGAAATTAGGAAGGGAGGGAACACATGAAGAGAGAGAGGTCTTAACTGTGGGGCAAGGGGTCCAAGATGAACTGTAGAGGTAGATCGACCAATAAAGGGACTCTGAGTTGGGGGACCCCCCCCACTTGCTCATGCAGAGGCCAGAGGCAGCATCTTCCTCCTTATCTCTATCAGATCCCCCAGTGAGCCACAGCCCCTTACAAGAACTAAGCTGACAGGCCCTTCAATGATTCTAAGTGGGCCAGGACCCTGAGATACCAAACATCACTTATGGAACAAACACTCCCTTTGACTGACTTTCAAAGCTCATAGCCTAAAGTAGAGGATCTGGACCACTATTTTATTTGCAAAGAAGGGAACTTGGAGATGCTGACACTTCTGTGGATGGACACAGCATTTCTGGTGGAGGATGGACCACAAGTAAAAGACCCATCAGCAAGATGGACAGCTTCAAAGATGCTGAAAAAGCTTATACCATAGAACTACACCCCCAGCTCAGGCCTCTTCTTAAAGACAATTTGTCAGCGACTCAGGTAGCCCCTGTAAGGAGGTGTCCCAGAGCAGAAATCTTTGACCCAAGAAGCTGCTCCGCCACCAGCACTCAAACTGAAGCGACTCCCAGGACACGGAGGCACACTCAGAAAATTAAAAAGGGCTTAAGTCCAGCAACCTTCAACCTTCGGGGATACACTGACATCTCGCTCCGCTCCGCCGACTGTCCTATTCTACACCATCGCTGGTTGTGGGATCCTGGAATTCGCTGCGCCCACAGATGTGCGCCCCGCCCCACTCAGGCCACAGCCGCTGGACTCACGCACTCATCTGGGTCTCAGTCTGCCGCCTTGCTCAATCCAGATTCGCAGGTGCTGCAACCTCGGCTCTGACAGTGCTGTCTGACAACCCCAGTCCTTTAAATCCGCCCCGCTGAGCCCCAGCCCTTTACGTGCTCCAGGCTGAGCCCTAAGCCCCGCCTCACAACGGCGGGCCAACGCCCATACTGGCAACGCCCCTGCCCTGTCACTTGCCCGCCTGGCCCCCAAGATACTAGACGGGAGTCAAGGGGGCTGGGACAGGAGCAGAAAGGGAGAGCTTAACAGACAGAGATGGGGACGTGAAAACTCAGACAGCTAAGAACCCAGACCTTCAGGCTCCCTGGTTTTGACTCCTATGAGAACATCATTTCTACTCTGGGACACCCATCTTCCACACCAGTCCCTCGGAGTCCCAAGGCAGAGCTGGCTCCCAAGCTTGCACAGGAGCTCCTAAACCATCTCCTCTGAGACTCTCATTGTCCCACAGGAGTGTTCTTTGGGGACTCTCAAGAGTTCTCAGACTCCATCAGCCAGGGGTGGAGGGCTACCTGCTTTTCCTGGCCCCGGCCCTGCCTTCCTGCCCTCCTGGGTAGGATTCTGCAGCTGTTCCTCCAGTCTACCCAATCCCCAAAATCCATTGTCCCAGCACTTGGGAGCAGGAGGATCATAAATTCCAGGTCAGCTTGGATTACTTAAGGAAACTCTGTAGATATAATTCATAGATAGATAGATAGATAGATAGATAGATAGATAGATAGACAGACAGACAGACAGACAGAAGCCAGATGGCTCCTCAAGTTAAAAGCTTTTGCCACCAAATATGACTTCTTGAGTTCAATTCCCAAGACTCACATGAGAGGACAGAGGTCAACTTTAGGACAACTCCCACAAGTTGTCCTCTGACCTCTAAAGGCCCACCACAGACCACTGTGACCCACATACTACATAAGTAAATACTGAAAATGACTCAGAGGTTAAGGGCACTTATTCCTCTAGTAGAGGACTCAAGTTCAGTTCCTAGCACCTACGTGACAGCTCACAACCATCCCTAACTCCAGTTCCAAGACTGTCTTCTGACCTTAAGGGCATCAGGCATGCATGTGATGCCCATACATACGTGCAGAAAAAACACTCATGTACACAAAATAAAATACATAATAAATCTAAAAATACACACATTTTAAAATGAATTAATGCAAAAAAATGGGAGGAGGGTCTCCAGAAGCATTAGGCTATTCAGTTCCCATCTCAACCCAACCTACCCACTCACAGCCACGTTGACCTTGCACCAGGATGTTGTCCTTGGCCAGCCCCTCTGCTCCAGAAGTATCCAGTCAGACCCACCCTTAAATGTGAGACAGACCATACACGGCTGGGCTGGGCAGGCTGATTGATGGGAAGGCAACTGACTTGGGTCAGTGGTCAGAGAGAGGAGAGAACCAATTTAAGAAGCCGTACTTGGCCTCTACTTCAAAGATTTCTTTCCATCTTCAGTAATACCCTCTCACTGGACACTCTGCCCTGGGAGAGTGGGCATGTGACATGAAGAGCAGGAGACAGAAATAACTGAAGCTTTCCTGCATGGAAGCCACAGAAGGGAGGGCAGACCAGGTGGCCTGAAGCATGTGACATTCGAGCTAGGCCTGTAGGGAGAGGTCGAATTTCAACAGGTTCACCAGAGGGGGTGGGGCTCGGGCACAGAGAAACCAGAAGGTATAGCCTGGCAGGTAGTTTTATCCTGGCCTGGAATGTGAGAGATGAGGAGGCTGGAAGGGCCAGGAGGGCTATGAGGGTCATTTTCAGAGGATGTGGGGGGGGGGGGTTGATCTGGTAGGCAACGGGGAGTCTCAAATGGTGTCTGAGCAAGGGAAGAGCCCTGCATTGTTTGCTAGTTTTAAAGCGTATTGGAACTTGCTTATCTTTCTAGCTGTGTGGATTTAGCTTTGCTGATGATTCCAACGCAGAAGACACACTAGAAAGTACACAAATTCCCAAAGGCAGAGAGCTTGAGAAGGATCTTTCTAGTGGCTGAAGTGGCTAGCGGAGACATGGTGGGGGTGGGGGGGTTGCTGGGGCTAGACCCAAGACCCTTAGCCACATCAGTCACAGGCTGGATGTGGGACTGGATGAGAAAGAGAAATGAAGACCAGGAAAGTGGAATAAACCAAAGAGTCTGGGGCATAGAGGCTCCAACAGTAGGCATCCTGGCTGTGTGGGGCTGGAAAGTCATGCAACGGCTCTGAGACACCCACCTTTCTACAGATGAAATGATAGTGAGGTGGGGTGGTTTTTGCAGGCTGTTTAGCCTTACATCTGGATCAGAGCAAATACTACTGGCTCTTTGAGTTTGGGGATTGATTTACACTAGCTTAGCAGTTGCCAGAGCAGACATGGGCAGTATCTCCTGATACTTTGGGTCATCTCATTGGGGTAAAACGATGACATTGGCATGTCATCAGTGGAGACCAGAGATGCCACTCAATGTCCTACCACACTCAGCACACCCCAGCAACAGAGAATAATGGGTCACGAGTGTCAGTAGCACTGAGGAGAACTCTGTGTGGGTCACCTTTAGTCCACAGGGCCAAGGGATGTTCATGTAGGCAGCAGGACACATGTGAGAGTGTGAGTCACCTACACTGGAAGAAAAGTGGA
>CAJQZJ010032834.1:1337609-1350032 GCA_907164525.1 Lophiomys imhausi
CTATTGGATCTGTCTGCAGGAACACTGCAATCAGTCACTCAGTGGTCTCCTAGCTATTGGAACAGCTGCCTCCTTACTTAAGTTGGGCTAGAGGCCTCCTAAGTCAGGTTGGCCTTGCGGCCTTGCTGGGGCCTCCTTACAGAACAGAGGCCACACTCTTGCCTGCCTTCTCTCAGAGCCGCAGCCTCTATCTCTGTGGTCTCCTCTTAGTCCATTTGCTGCGACCTCAGACCCAGTGCACCTTACACCTTGCTCACTCTCTTGGAGACTGGAGGCCTATGGACTGATATAGCCTCAGGCCACTTTGCTCCCACCCCTGGCCACAGCTCTCCTCGGCATCTTGTTGGGCCTTCTTGGGCTGCCCTGTGTCAAGAGTCCCTTTCCTATGTGCTGAGGCTTCTGTCTGACAGATTCTTATTGCCTCAGGGTTGGTACAGCCTAAGGGCTGGCCACTACAGCCTCTCACTTGAGGCAAATGTCTCTTCACCATCCATGATAGGCTAGGCACAGGCCTGTGGCACACCTCCATCTCTCACATGCTCTCTCTCATGGGGGGCACTCAGACTCCACCCCTACATCCTGAAATAGGGCATTGTCTCTCATGGTTTCTCCTGGTAATTCACAGCTTGAGGGCTCTCTCTCAGTCCTTAGCCATATCCTTCCACAGGGAGCTCTCTCAAGGTCTCTGGAGCCACTCCCCTCAGCAGACGCTCAGTCTGTGGGTCTCTCATGGGGCCACACCCCTCCAACTGGGCTTTGCCCACTTCAGCTCAGATCTTTCTAGCCTCTCTCAAAACGTGGCAGTGTATAACAACTGAAAGCAATGCCAAGCCAAAAGCCCTTTTACAGTTTTTCGGGGCTTTCAGAGTGCCTTCTCAATGTTTGCCCAGGACCACAGGCTGCCAGGTGTTCAAATGCCCTTATAAAAGTCTGTCCTTTTGGGGCTGGAGAGATGTCTCAGTGGTTAAGAGCACTGTCTGCTCTTCTAGACATTCTGAGTTCAATTCCTGGCAACCACATGATGGCTCATAACCATCTATAATGTGATCTGATTTCCTCTTCTGGCCTGCAGGTGTACATCCAGATAGGGCACTCACATATATTTAATAAATATTTTTTTAAACTACAGAAAGTCTGTCCTTCAGAAGTCCCCTACATATTCATTACATATCTTCATTTAACATATTGGAAACATTATGGGATATACCATGTTGTTCTCTCAAGTCAATCAGTTACTTTTACTTTATTCACCAGCATTACTGTCTTCTCTCCCCCTTCTTCTTCCTCTTCTTCTTCTTCTTCTTCTTCTTCTTCTTCTTCTTCCCAAATAATCCTACTTTTATGTTGTATAATATCACACATGCATGTGCACACATGCACGCACACACTTATGGGTGTCCACATACATTTTCATTATCTATCTATTGATAGACACCTAGGTGAATTCCATTGCCTAGCTATTACAGCTAATAAAGCTGCAATGAACATGGATGAGCAAGAGTTACTGTGGAATGTTGACTTAGGGTCCCTCTGACATATGCCCAGGAGCTTAATCCTATGGAAATTCCACTTTTAGTCTTTTGAGAGGTTTTTTTTTTTTAATTTCCATAGTTAGCTAACCCAGCTTAAACCCCTACACTGGCAGTGTACAAAGGTTTCTTTTTCCCCATGCTCTCTACATGCTCTCTAGTATTTGCTGTCATTTATTTTGCTTTAAAAATCAGTTAACTAACAACCAGGTGTTGGGTCGCACATGAATGCTAGCACTCAAAAAGCAGAGGCAGGCAGACCTCTGGGAGTTCGAGGCCATCCTGGTGTACAAAGAGAGTTCCAGGACAGCCAGGGCTACACAGAGAAACCCTGTCTCAAAAATCAAACTAACAAAAAAATTAGTTAACTAATTAATGTAGTGTATTGTAGACAAAGCTTTTTAATTATCCAATATATACATTCTGCTTTATTTTACTGTAATTAATGTGCTTAATTCCTCCTCCTCCCTTCCACCCCTTGTTCCTTCCAACCCCCCAACACTAGGTGGGAGAGAGAGAAGGTTAGAGGGAGAGGGACATAGGTCTCTTTGAGCTACTTCCTGTTCATTAGGGTCGTTGGATTTTTGGGGGGTGATACCAGTCTCATTAGAAGTCCAGCAAACCAGGAGATCAGGAGACAGCAGCAGGAAGAACAAGCAGCGGTTTGGGGGAGCATCAGCAACTTGGAGAGCAGCAACTGCTTTCTACCTTGTAGCCCTTTCTCTTCTTCGTAGAGTTTTCTCCTACTTTTTTTGTAGAGACTCTTTATTCTTACTTCTTTATAAAGACCATTCTCTTTTACTCTTTTTTTCTCTTTGTAGCCCCCTTCTCCTTGGGGGGTCTGGCTTTTTTTTCCTCTCCTTTGTAGAGCTTCCTTCTCCTTGGAGCTCCTTCTCCTCCCAGCTCTGGCTTTTTTTTTTTTTTCTCCTTTGTAGAGCCCCCTTTTCCTCATGGCTCTGGCTTTTTATTTCTCCTTTGTAGAGCCCCCCTCTCCTCGGGCTCTGGCTTTTTATTCTCCTTTGTTTGAAGAGCCCCCTTCTCTTCAGGGATCTGGCTTTTCATTCCTCTCTCCCAAGTCCTCAGAGTTAAACTTGTTCAGCTGGTTAAGCCACGCCTCTGCTAGCTCATGAGACTGCTAATACTTTACACCTGTGTCTTAAGCAGCCCACCTGCGATTAGACAAAAACATTCTCACAATTGGTTTTAATAAACTCCTACCACAGTGCACATGTGTATGTGCATGATGTCCTTATCTAGAGGTCAGAGGACAACTTTGTGGGAGTCAGGTCTCTCCTTCCACCTTTCTACTTCTGGGGACTGAACTCAGGTCTTCAGACTTGGCAGCAAGCACATTTACCCACTGAGCCATCTTGCCTGCTGCCCTTGGTTTCTTGATGATCACCATTCTGACTGGTGTATGATGGAGAGTGGGGAATATTACATACTTATTTCACTAGTTGGCATGTAAACTTATAAAAGCCATGGGAAAAGTAAATTGATGTTATCTGACACAACTCATTCACTTACACACTTATAAGAATATAAGCAGTCTACCATAGTCCCATACTATCAATAAAGGTGATGTTTCTACTTTAAATGGCAAAAATGAATAAATAAAAAGAATATGTGCTGGGCCAATAAGACAGCTCAGCAGATAAAATGCTTGTTGCCTAAGCCTGATGGCCTGAGTTTAATCCCCAGCACCAAGTCCACAAACTTGTCCTCTGATTCAAACATGCATGCCATAGCATGTGCAAGCCCACACATACACAACAGACATACACACAAATTTTAAAAATTTTTTGAGACAAGGTCCCACTACATAGTCCTGGCTGGTTTAAAACTTGCTATGTACACTAGGCTGGCCTCTAACTCACAGAGATCCTCCTGCCCCTGCTTTCCAAAGACTGAGATTGAAGGCGTACACCACTATGTCCAACTGAGGTAAATAATTTCACATCTGCAACCCTTGGATTCACCGAGCAGAAGCAAAAGGATCTCCCACAAAGTCACAGGCAGCCTGGGGTACAAAGTGAGTCTAGGCCAGCCAGAACTACATAGAAGATCCTACCTCAAAGTAAGTAACAAACAAAGCAAACCCCAAAACAAAACAAAAAAAGAATATATGCCAATGATTACTGTACCAAAATAAATATTTTACTATTTAATTTATTTTTTTATATTCTGTGTATCAGTGTGAGCATTGAGTGTCAAATGTCATCCTGGGCTATGCAATGAGTTCCAGGCCAGCTTCCGCTACTGTGAGACTCTGTTGCAAGCAGCAGAATGAAGGACTTCTGAGTAAGGTGGCAGACTAGAAGCCTTGCCACTTACACTGTGTAAGAGAAACAGTGAAGAGAGTGCATAATAAGCTTCTACCTGGCAAGAGACAAGAGTGAGGTTCCTCCCAGCCTTGGCCAGAGAAGATCCTAACAGCAGTTAGAGCAGAGACACAGCCAATCAGAACGCACAGAATAACTGACTGTGAAGGTTGAACCCTAACTGGGGCATCTATACTAGCCCCTCCCACCACAGCCCAGGGAACGTCATGGAAGAGGGGACAGGAAAAATGTAAGAGCTGGAGGCTGGAGAGGGGAGCTGTCCTCTGGATGTGACACGTTGCTGCACTCGTGAACTCAGAACTCACAGCAACTGTGGTTTCCTGCCCAAGATCAAGCCAAGCCAGTTACAAATTCCAGCAAGAAAGGAGGATGGGCTACTGGCAGTTGATGGCTCTGAGGGAGAAGTCGAGCTTTTTTCAAGGGTGTGACCTCTTGAAGATTTCCCATTATCTAGATGGCTCTACACTTAATGGGTTTTTTTTGTTTGTTTTGTTGGGTTTTTTTGTTTTGTTTTTTAAGAAGAGAATGAAATAGGGAAGGAGATAAAAAGAGTCTGGGATAAATTGAGTTGTTTTGATCAAAAGAATGAAATTCTCACCAGGCAGTGGGGGCACACACTAATCCCAGCACCTGGAAGGCAGAGACAGGCAGATCTCTGTGAGTTTGAGGCCAGTCTGGTCTACAAAGCGAGCTCTAGAACAGCCAGGGCTACACAGTGAAATCCTTGTCTCAAAAACAAAACAAAACAGAAAGCTGTCTCTTGGACAGTATCTCATGCAGACCAGGAAGGTAACAAACTCAATGAAGCTGGCCTTAAACTTCTGGTCTTCCCACCTCCACCTCTCCAGTGCCAATGTTTTCTGTGTCCCTCTTTTGAAGGAGTGATGGCAGCTAGCCTGTGGGCATAGGGTGCTATTCGCCCAGGGTGAATCACCCTCCAGACCCACCCATCCCACCCAACCTGGGCCCCTAGCAATCCATCAAGGGCTGAGCTCAACACATCTGCATAATGTCCCACATCTTCAATTACAAAACTTCTTCCCAACTCCTGGATGAGGTTCCTGGATGATTAAATCTCTCCCCTCCCTTCCAAAAACTCAGCTCAAGCTACCCATTGCCTATTGGTGACTGCTGGAGACAGAATCAGCAGCTCCAACAACAAACAGTTTTGTTCCCTTTAGCACTCTGGGCCACTCTACTTCCTGGGTTGGCCTACACCAGCTTCGATGGCTTAGATGGCTTGGCAGCTGCTTCAAATGGGCTCCAGTCCCAGCCCTGAGGCCCAGCAGCCACAGGATCTGGGGCACTCCAAATGTGGAAATAATGGACTCCTGTGCGCCTTGATTTGCCTTAGACGTCGGAGTCCAGACATCTAGTTAACAAAATGAATTACTCCCATTGGCTAGACTCTGCTGTAGCTGAGGCCTTTGAGACAGATGTGTAGGACACAGAACCCTGACCACACTCTCACAAAGCTCTGCTCCTCAATCATATCCTGCATAGTGCTTGGCCCCTATGGCCTGATGTCACCTTTACAGTGACTATAAGGAGGTTCTCTCCTTTCATTCTCAGGGTGGACAGAATGAAGGCCAGGTATGAAACTACTTACTAGAATTAGAGGTAGACCAGGAATTTGTTTTTTGGTTTGGTTTGGTTTGGTTTGGTTTAGTTTTTGTTTTGTTCACTGTTTGAGAATCTCATTCATGTATATAATGTGTTTTGATCAAATCTCTCCATTCTATCACCTCCAATTCCTCCCTTATCTCCCTACTCAATTCCCTCCCAATTTCATGTACTTTTTTTTTAATCCAATGAGATAACACTAGATGCTGTGTGTACCTGCATGGATGTAGGGCCATCTACTGGAGCATGAGCAACCTCTCAGATGGCACAACCCTATAGGAACTGACTCACCCTCTCCCAACAGCCACCATTGGCTATTGGCAATAGCCTCTCAGCTAAAGTAGGAATTCCTGTCCACCCCCTCACTGCATGCTGGGATTTTTTATCTGGCTAAATCTTGTGTCTGCACTCCAGTCACTATGAGTTCATGTGTGCCAGCTGTCCCAGGTTGTGTCCAGAAAACAGTTTTATGGCAGTTACCCATGACCTGTGGTTCTTGTAATCTTTCCATCCCCTTTTCTTCCAAGATCCAAACCCTGGGAGGAGGGTGACCCATTTAGTGCTGAAGACTCTGGTGTCTCTTCTTCTTCTTCACACATTGACTAGTTATAGGCCTCTGTAGTAATACTTTTAAATTTTCTTTCATTTATGTATTGAAGAAGGGCATGTGCATGGGGTATATACAGAGGTCAGAGGACAATTGCAGGACTTATTTCTTCCCTTCCACCATGTAGGTCTCCAAGATGGAACTCAAGTCTTCAGACCTCAAAGTAATCCCCTTTACCCACTAAGCCATCTCACCAGCCTGTATACACATGATTTGTTCATTTTATTTCTATGAGTGTTTTGCCCACATGTAAGTCTATGCACCACATACCTGTCTTGTGCCTGCAGAAATCAGAAGTAAACATCAGGTGCCCTGGAACTGGAGTTACTGATGTGAACCAGCATGCATGTTCTGGGAACCAAACCCAGGTCCTCTGCAAGAACGTGTTCTTAACTGCTGAACCATCACTCCAAGTCTGAACGTATCTTTTTAAGTTGTGCTGATTGATTGGTTGAGTGAGTGAGGGAGTGACTGAGGGACCCCTATGTGTGCATATTTAAGGAGGTCAGAAGATCACTCGAGGGATTAGTTCTCTCTGTCCACCATGTGGATCCAGGGGTATGGGAGTGGGAGTAGTTAAAATCATGTTGTCAGGCTTTATAGCAGGGCCTTGTATATACTAAGCAAACACTCTATCATTGAACTACATTCATAGTCCCCCATAGAAAATGTCTTCTTCTTTTTATTTTATTTATTCCTGTGTGCGTGTGTGCGTGCGTACGTGCAGATGTGCTATAGTGTACATGCAGAGGTCAGTTCTCTCCTTCTACCTTATGACTCCTGGAGATCTAACTCGGGTTTGGTAGCAGGTGCCACCTCACAAGCCCCATAATGAATGCTTTTTTTTTTTTTTTTTGGTTTTTCAAGACAGGGTTTCTCTGTGTATCCTTTGGCTGTCCTGGACTTGCTTTGTAGACCAGGCTGGCCTCGAACTCACAGAGATCCTCCTGCCTCTGCTTCCCGAGTGCTAGGATTAAAGGCGTGCGCCACCACGCCCGGCATAATGAATGCTTTTTAACAATGACCATGATCCCAAGTCTAGCCCTGCTTTAAATTTCTTCTCCTCTGACTGATTCTTCAGAGTTCCCAAGGCTCTGCCTGGATCTGGTCAGTATTTGTTCTCCTGAGACCCTGGCTTACTGGCAGACAGCCTAGAGGTGCTAGCCTCTCCTTTCAGGCAGGCCTCATGGCTGAGGAGAGCAGCTTGGTGAATGGGGTGATTCATTATGGAATCTCCAGATTTTCTGCTTCCACCCAGACCTAGCCCAATTCAGGTACGTTGGTGAGTGGGTATCTGATGTGTGGGCATTTATGCTCATGTGTTTCAGAGCTCAACCCAGCCTGGCCCTGAAGTCTTTCTTAATTTGGTTTTCACATACTAAGCAAACAATCCCTGGTACCTAATTTGCCCCTAGGCACTACAGAACTAGGCTTCTCCATATCTTGAAGCAACAGAACCAATCAGAGATAAGATATAGAAGTATAGGCGTATAGACAGAAAAATGGCTCAGTGAGTAACAGTGCTTGCTACCAAGCCTGACTACCTGAGTTTGATCCCCCGGACTCACATAGTGGGAGGAGAGAGCTCCTGTAAGTTGTCCTCTAACCTACACACACACACAACAAATACAGAAAAAGAAGATTAAAGAAAAGAGAGAGAGAGCCTGGGCTATGTGAGGTGAAGCCAGATCAGATGATGCACATCAATGATTCTAGATACTGAGAAGGCTGACACAGGAGTCCCGGAGCCTGCCGGAAAGACAGGGGTCGTTGACCAGGGGGGCGTGAGGATTGAGAAATTAAGGATGAGATAAGAATTAAGATATTAGAGGCTGGAGAGATGGCTCAGCAGTTAAGAGCACTGGCTGTTCTTCCAAAGGACCCAGGTTCAAATCCCAGCACCCACATGGCAGTTCACTGCTGTCTGTAATTGCCAGGCATGGTGGTACACTCCTTTAATCCCAGCACTCGGGAGGCAGAGGCAGTCGGATCTCTGCAAGTTCAAGGCCAGCCTGGTCAACAAAATGAGTCCAGGACAGCCAGGGCTTCACAGAGAAACTCTGTCTCGAAAAAAAAAAAGAATTAAGATATTAATAAAAGAAGACAAAGCATGGGATCGAAAACACTCCCAGTTAGTTCTGGAGAGCCCTGTCTTCATTTCACAGCCCCTTTTCATAAGTCCAGCAAGCAGGTTATATTTAACACAAAGAAGTTTGATACAGTATCCATGCAACGAAGTCACATAGGCAGAGCAGTTTGATCTTTTGTGTACAGGTGGTAACAGGTAGCAACAGGTAGTTATGTATCAACATGTAACTTCCCCCTGTTACTAGAAAACTCTGTAGTCTTGGATACAGTAGAAACAAGGAACTTGGCAAGTAAAATGCACTAGCAGCAAGGGTCTCAAGGAGACACGCTGGCAGAGCATACTATAATTGTTAAGAGAATGTGAAGCCAGTCAAGTAAGTCAACCGTCATCAAGCTGGGGAAAAGTTCTCTCCCAGACATCTCTTCTAATATGCACTCAGCTCTCCACACAGGAGGACTGACAATTCTGGCCTGCCTATGTTACAGAATGAGTTCAAGGCATTCCTTGTCAACGTAGTGAAATCCTACCTCAAAGTGAGAGAGAGAGAGAGACTGCACATTGAGGAGATTGTTCAGTCAGTAAAGTTCCTTCCACAAAATCATAAGGACCTAAGTTTAGACCCTCAGCACTATTGTAAAAAAAAAAAAAACAGATATGATAGCTCATGTCTATAATCCCAAAACTAGAGAAGTAGAGACAGGCATATCCCTGGAGCTCATTGGCCAGCCAACCTAGCTGAATCTACAAGTTCTAAGTTCATCGAGAGATCCTGTCTCAAAAAGTAATATGAGGGGAACTGAGAAATAATCTATGTCAACCTATGGCCCTCAATGCAGGAGCACACCACATGCATGCACATCCACACACATATGCCCATATCCATATGAACACATATACACACATACACACACACACACACGCATGCACACACACACGCGCACACACACACACACACACACACACACACACACACACAATTTTTTAAAGAGATGTTCTCACTCTGTAGCCTTAGCTGACCTGGCACTAACTATAAATTAGGCTGTCCTTGAACTCACAGAGAGCCACATGCTCTGCCTTCTGAGTGCTAGTATTAAAGGTCTGTGCTGTCACATTTAACTAAAAATTATTTTCAATTAAAAAGACTAAGATTATGGCTCAATGGTAGATCACTTGCTTAGCATGTGCAAGGTACTGAGTTAAGTTCCCAGCACTAATTGAAAAAGAGACACAGGGAGAAAGAAATAGAGAGATGGAGGGAAGAAAAGAGGGAAAGATAAATCTAAGCATTGTGGTGCATGCCAGTAACTCTAGAACTCAAGTAGTTTATGCAGGAAGATTCACATGAGTTTGAGACCAATCTGGGCTATGCATCAAGTACCAGGCCATCCAGTGCTCTATAAGAAGACCCTATCTCAAGAAACCAGGAAGGTGACAGGCCTGGTGGTGCACGCCTTTAATCCCAGCACGGCCGATCTCTGTGAGTTCAAGGCCAGCCTGGTCTACAAAGTGAGTCCAAGACTGCAAAGGATACACAGAGAAACCCTGTCTCGAAAAAAAACAAACAAACAAACAAACAGGAAGGGCCAGGTGCAGTGGTGCTTGGCTTTAATTGTAGCACTTGGTGGGCAGAGTCAGACACATCTCTATAAATTTGTGATGCTCTATACGTTTGAGGCTTGTGTGGTCTAACAGTGAGTTCCAGGACAGCCAGGGCTGTGTAATGAGACCCTGTCTGAAGAAACCAAAAAAAAAACAACAACAACAACAACAACAAAAAAAAAAACAGAAATAGAAGAAAGAAAGAAACAAGGAAGAAAGGGGAAGGGAGGAGGGAAGGAGGGAGGAAATGCTGACCTTTGACCTCCTCAGGGGCACGGGGGGGGGGGCATGCAACTGCATATACCAATGTGTATACAACACACGCACACACACACAAGTAAAAATAAATAATTTTTGAAGAAAACATAGTGAGATCCTGTTTCAACACAAAGAAGACTGGGGTTTAGCCCACAGGTTAGCACTTACCTAACGTTGTGATACCCTGGGTTCCACCCACAGCACAGCAAACAGTAGCTTTGATATGAGTCCAAGTGGACAGCACCAGGAGACTCTCTAATGTAGACTGTGGACTCTGAGTGCCTGTTGTGTAACTATAGGCTCATTGATTCTCACTGCTCTGTCACTCTGATGTGTGGAGCCTGACTGAACCCATCTTGAAAAAAAAGATTCCATTATGTATTAAGTTTGACTCAGAGCTGACCTCCAGTTCCAGAACAACAACAAAATGTACCTGACCTTGCATTCCAGGGGTGTTCCCTCATCATCACCGGACAGCTCACTCTGAGAGAACACCGAAAATGTCTAAACAAACTTTGTGGCGGTCAAGCTGACTCCAGTTGGTTAGTCAGTAACAATGAGCCAATCAGAAATGGACATGACTAGCTACCCAAATGTCATCCAATCATATGGTAAAAAACCTGTTTCTTTGTCTAAGCCCCTATATAAACCCTGTATCTTTGGAGTTTGGGGCTCAACTTGAACTGCTGTGTCACTGAGAGTTGACAGTCCAAGCTCTGAGCCTGAATAACCAACCCTCATGGTTTTACATTGGAGTTGGTTCCTGGGTGGTCTTTGGGGTCTCGAGAACTGGGCAGAACAGATGTAGGATGTTGACAAGAGGAGACTCTGCATATGTGGGGTAGGGGCTTACAGGAACTCTGCACTTTGTGCTCAGTTTTGCCATGAGCCAAAAACTTTCTGTGGAAACAGAGGCAGGAAAGTCACTAGTTTGGAGCCAGCCTGGGCTCCATAGTGAGATCTGATGGGGTGGTGTTAAGCATTCTAAATGTTAATTAATTGGTCCTGCTTGCTTTCTGCTATTTACATTGTCTCTGATTGGTTAAATAAATGCTGAGGCCTGGAGATTGGGCAAAGATGGAGGTAGGCAGGACTACAGTGCGCAGGCTACTGAGACAGTGAGCATCTTGAGAAGAAGAAGCCTCCAAGAGAAGCCAGGAGCAGGAAGGAGGATGTACACCATGGGGTAGATTAAAGAAGATCATTCCATGTAGCCTAGAACATCAGCATATCATGAGAATAGCAGTCTAAAGGGATGTATGTATATATGGAGTCATATTTGGGTAATAGAATTATGAGCTAGCTTAAATGGGCTAGGATTGCACAATTCAGGCCAAGGCTTGTTAAAATCCATCTGGTCTCTGTGTGTATTCATTTATAATGGAGGGTTAAGGATTAACAGTCACTGACTGTCGCGTCCCCCCTTGTCCAGCAAGGAATGACGCAACTCGCAAAAGCTCTTCTCCTGCAGTTTATTCAGGTCCCTTGAAAACAGTCTTCCGAAAAGGGCCGGGCAGACCCAACCCACAGGCTAAATACTAAATGAACAGCCAATCAAGTAAAGCTACGTAGTGCTATCTTAGAGGCCCACGTATGCGGAAGCAAGCCAGATCAGCGGTCTTAGCCAAATATGGACTTGTTTACCACCGAGAGCGCTCACCGTCGGGCTGGTGGAAGGCGGAGACCAGTGCCATTTTTAAGGCGCGGCACGTCGCAGCTCTCTACAACTGACCAATTATATATAACTTAAATACTGGTTAAATAACTTAATTAGCATTTAAGTAAGTTACATTTACTTATTTTTCATTTATTTTGTGGAGGTACATGCTATGGCTACTGTGGAAGTCAGAGGATGACTTCCAGGAGGCTATCCTCTCATTCCACCATGTGGGTTCCAGGGATTGAATTTAGGCCCTCAGTTTTGGTGACAACCAATGCCTTAACCTGCTAATCCATCTCACTGGTCCCTGCCCACATGCTTCAGCAAACAGAGCCTTCCATTCCTAAACCTTTGAAGGAAGATATTGCTTCAAACTCCCCTGAGAAGCAGAGCCCATTCAACCCCATGCCTTGGTGACCTGCTTTCTGAGCTTCTTCTGTATACCTGGCTTTGTCCTGGGTGATCATAGGTTACCAGAAAGAGAATAAGTGGAGGTGAAGGTGCCCCAGTTGGTACAGTGATTGCCAAGCAGGAAGGAATCCTTAAGTTTGATCCCCAGCACCATATAAACTAGCTGTGGTGATGTATGCCTATAATCCTAGCATTTGGGTGCTGAAGGAGGAGATGGTAAGTTCAAGGTCATCCTAGGCTACATAGGGAGTTTCACAGCCTGGGGAGCATGGGACCCTGGAGAGCCACAGCCTGGGGAGCATGGG
>CAJQZJ010032834.1:1350042-1405240 GCA_907164525.1 Lophiomys imhausi
TGGGACCCTGGAGAGCCACAGCCTGGGGAGCGTGGGACCCTGGAGAGAAAGAGGGGGTGAGAGTATGTGACAGAACATGAATAAGAATGCCTGGTAGGTGAGCAGGCCCTGAGGTGGCTCCCTGGGGAACTCCAAATCTGGCCCAGTCTGGGCTTCCCCACTGACCTGGGACCTGCCTCATGCTGCATCCCCAGCCTGGCACGTCTCTTAGAAAGACGTAAGGTTGGTTTGAAGGTGGGAGGCCAAGATGGAAGCAGTTTCCATACAGCCGAGCATCAAGGAGCTTGCCCCAACTGACACCAGAATAACGGGAGGCTAGATATGGCCTGGAATCCCAGCACTTAGGAGGTGGCAGGAGTTTGGAAAAGTTCCAGGCCAACCTAGGCTATAGAAGAGATTCAAGGACAGCCTGGAAGGGGAAGAAGTGACGATTGACAGGACCATACTGCAGGATTCAGACATCAGTGCCCAGAGAAGAGGACGGACCCCTGTACTACAAACTTAGGTAGGTTCCTAGAATGAAACCAGAGACCTGCTCTTTGTTTAATCGGGGGTTGGAACTGGGCTGGGAGGTGATCTTCAAGAGACAGGCATGGTGGCTCACATATGTACTTCTAGCACTTAAGATTGATGTAAGTTCAAAGCCAGCCTTAGCTACAGATTTTCTTAAAAAACAAAACATGGGAGACAGGGAAGATGGCTCAGTGGGTCAGAGTATTTGCTGTGTAAGAATGAAGGCCTGAGTTAGAATCTTCTTCCACCATGTTAAAAAGCCAGTAAACCCAGCATTTGGAAGCAGAGACAGACAGTAGATCCTGGGAGCTTGCACACAGCCTAACCTCAAACAATGATCTCTTGGTTCAGGGAAGAACCCTGTCTCCAGGCAATAAGACAGGCAGGGATAGAGGAAAATACTGATATTCTTCTCTTGTCTCTGAATGTGCATACATGGGGGCATGCACTCATGTGCATACACACAAAGAGAGAGAGAGACACGTGTATACACACACACACACACACACACACACACACACACACACACGTGTGGGGGAAGGGGAATAGGAAAGGAGGGAGAGGGAGGGAGAAAGGTTAAAAGCAGAGGAGGAAGAGGAAGACCTCAACCTCTCCAGCATCCTGTGGGGCGGGGCCATGCAGCACAGGAGGCAAGGGGTGGCACTAACCACAGGCTTCCTCTCTCTGCTTGCTAGAACGTAGATGTGAAAGATTCCCAGAAGGCCTAAATGTTAAAGGCTGAGTATGCGCAGCTGGAGATGATGGAACCTTTAAGATACGTGGGCTAGCGGGAGGAAGTCACTCAAAGGGACCCATACCGTTCTTTTCTCTGGTCTTGCACCCCAGTTCCTGTGAGGTAGCAGCTTTCTCCATCGTCAGTTCCTCTCTCCTCACAGGCCCAGGACAGTCAGGGCAGTCGATCGACCAAGGATTACAACTGGTGAAACTGTAAGCCAAAAGATATCTTTCTTCCTTAAAAATGGACTATGTCTCTGGGTGTGATGGTACATGACTTTAATCCTACCACTCAGGAGGCAGAAACGAGCAGATCTCTGTTTTTGACGCGGGAGGGGGGAGGGGGTGTCTACATAGCAAGTTCTGGGGTTGCTGGTGCTACACAGGGTCCTACTGCCTTAGATTCCGAAGTGTTGGGATTTTAGGCGTATACTACTACACCCACCTTAAAGTCTGCCCATTCCTGGGAGTGATGCTTTGAGGTCAATCTAGTAAAGTCGTCCCTGTCTCAGAAGTCTCTGTAGCTGCCACCTGCCACTAGAAGAGTCTCCCAGCTGCCTGATAAGACAGGCTGTGCTGGGCAAGGTAGAGGCTTCTGTCTGGTACCTGAAATTTCAATTTCTTTTCTCTTTTCCTTTTTCTTCTTCTCTTCCACTTCCTTTTTCTTTTGAGACAGGATCTGAGACTCTGTCTCAATAAGAAGGAAGGAAGGAAGGAAGGAAGGGCTGGAGAGATGGCTCAGAGGTTAAGAGCACTTACTTGTTTTCAGTAGACCTGAGTCCAGATCCCAGCACCCACATCAGGTGGCTCACAACAGCTTATAACTCCAGTTCCAGGGGATCTAATGCCCTCTTTTGTCTTTCATAGACGTTGCTGTCGTGCAAAACCCCACAGACATATAAACACATGTACACAATCAAAAATAAGGAGGCTGGAGAGATGTTTGGTGGGTAAGGGCATTTTCGATGCCAGCCTGACATCTTGAGTTCTCTCTCTAGATCATGAAGTAGAAGCAGAGAACTGACTGCAAAAGTTGTCCTCTTACCTCCACTTGCATGCACTATCCACAGTCTTCTCATGGACACACCTACAGTAATAAATACATTTGAATTTAAATGTAAAAGTATATATATTTGGGTTTTTTCCCAAGACAGGGTTTCTCTGTGTGCCCCTGGCTGTTCTAGAACTCACTCTGTAGTTCTGGCTGGCCTCCAACTCAGAGATACACTTGTCTTTGCTTCTGAGTGTAGGGATTAAACGTGTGCACCACCACACCACATGCAAGTGAGTTTTTTTGGTTTTTAGTTCTTGGGTGGTTTGTTGTTTTTGTTTTGTTTTGGTTTTTTTGTTTTTTGAGACAGGGTCTCTCTACATATCCCTGGCTGCCCTGGAACTCACTACATAGACCAGGCGGGACTTGAACTCACTAAAGTCTTTTAAAACATATTTTAGGACAAACAAAATAAGATAAAATGTAAAAGGGGGGCCTGGGGATATAGCTGAAAGGTACAATGCTTGCCTAGCATGCATAACACCCTAGGTTTAATCCCCAGTACTGCTAATAATTATTTTTAAAATAATTTATATTTTTTTAAATCTCTGGAGTTTGAATTTTCCAGTCTACAGGCTTCTCTTGGCATGGACCTATCTTACTGACACATCAAGTCACTCTGGGCGGGGCCAGGACAGGATGGAAGAGACTTTGAGACCCAGATAACTTTGACCCAGGCATTCTACTCCCACACTCACTGCTTACCGCCCTTAATTCTGCCTGCCGGCAGGGGTTAATCTACTGTCCTGCTACACTTGGGTAGAACAGGTTAATTTGAATGCCCCTCTCCTCCCAGCACCTTTGAGGTTCTCTGCTGGGCCTGTGTCCTGGAACTGGAGCCCCACAATGAAGGCCCCAGGTGTCCTCTGGATCCTGCTTGGATTGCTGCTGTGGTCAGAGCCTGGGAGAGGTGAGTCCAAGGGCAGAGGCCTAGGGGGAGGGGTACTTGCTTTGTTTAACCCTAGTGGGGCAAGGCTCCAGCTCTGAGCAAATTGCCATTCTAGCACCTCACACATTCCCAGCCCCATAGAGGCAAGGAAGGGATACCTGGGGACCAGAAAGCAAAAATTAAGAGTAACTTCCTGAAGAAGGGACACTCAGAACTAGCACTGGAGGAATGAGAGCTGAGAAAAGACAGGATATTTTAGGCAGAAAAGAGCAGTTACAGAATGGATTCCCTGAGGAAGAGCACTAGGATTAAAATGACCCGGAGGCTCTGGGTGTGGAAACACTTGTCTGTATTTCCAGAACATGAGGAGCTGAAACAGGAGGATCATAAGTTTGAGGTCAACCTAGTCTATATAATAAGTTAGAGGCCATCCTCCAATATATAGCAAGCCCTCATAACAAACAAAACAACCTTCCTAGATTCAAATCATACCTCCTCCATGCCCTAGCTGTGTAACCTGAAGCAGCTAGTATGGCATCTCTGTTTCAGATGCTTTGTCAGTAACAGTAAGCTAAGGAGATATACTGTATGTTTTGTGAGGATTCAATAAATTATATATGTCACTAAGGATGATGTCTGCACATAGTAAATATTTAAATAAATACTGGCAATTATTCAAAAACCCCTAACTACATTGTGGACCTGGTACCTAACATTTCTAGATTCCACCTGCTTGTTTGTGTCACTGTCTCACTATATAGCCCTGACTGTCCTGGAACTCACTCCGTACACTAGGCTGAGATCCACTTGCCTCTGCCTCCATATGCTGGGATTAAAGGCTTGTGCCACTAAGCCTGACTTAGATTCCCTTTCTTTGAAAAGGGAAAAACCCTTTTTCCTCCTCCCCTTTGGATATTTGTTTGTCTGTCCATCTCTCTGTGTGCCTGTTTGTTTTTGGAGACAAGATCTTACTTTGTAGCCAGGATGGCCTAGAACTGTATAGTTCAGGCTACTCTTGAACTTGTGGTGATCCTCCTGCCTTAACATGGATTTTTTAATGCTGGGATTGCTGGCCTGATGTCCACAATGCTCAGCTTCCTTGGGGCTGTGTAATTGCTTCTGAGGCAGCAACAAACATTTGTGCACCAAATAGGGCAGTAATGATTGACGAAAGAAATTATCCCATTCAAATCTAGCTCAGTAAACCAGTCAGCTTATTGGGGTTGCTTGTGGAAACTCGGGTGACTCAAATGCAGCTGTGTTTCAGCAAAGATTCATCGCCAGCATGAGTAATGACTCACACACGTTGTATCTCTGGACCCCCCTCCTGAACTTGCAGGCAGCTTGACTGAATGGAGAGTCTTTTCTTCCTTGCAGTTGTTACTTCTTGTACAACCTTCAGAAAGGAGCCTCTTGCATTTTAGGAGGTTTTAAGAATAGATTTTAGGAATTTCCTGAAACTTCTAAATTAGTTTATTTCCTGAGTCTTACTAAGAGGCCTCAGGTTGGAGGAAATTGCCACATAACACTTGATATCCTTCAATGTATTTTCCTCTCTAAAACTGCCAAACTCTCAATTTATCGTCAAAAACCATCTGCCTGGGGCAGAGACATGACTCAGTGATTATGAGGGTATACTGTTCTAGCTCCTACACTGTAACCACAACCACCAGTAACTCCAGCTCCAGTAAATCCAAAACCTCTGCCCTCCACATATACACACCTACATACAGACACATACACATTATTTAAAATAATAAAAATATTGTTAAATAATAAATCATCGTTTAATAATTAATACAAAATGCAAATATTAATTTGTAATAGATGATAAGTAATAAATACTAATAAAATATATTAGAATAATGAATAAATAATGTATATTTATTTATAGGATATATATCATATAATATATTTATAAATAGATACAATAAAATATTATTTTGTAATAGATAATAAATTATTGTTAAATAATAACAAATAATTATTAAAACAATAGTAATTTGTAGATTAAGCCGGGCGGTGGTGACGCACGCCTTTAATCCCAGCACTTGGGAGGCAGAGGCAGGCGGATCTTTGTGAGTTCGAGGCCAGCCTGGTCTACAAAGTGAGTCCAGGACAGCCAAGGATACACAGAGAAACCCTGTCTCGAAAAAACCAAAAAAAAAAAAAGTAATTTGTAGATTATTTGTCTTTACGCCTACATATGTAGAAATTCTCCCTGCTTTTTGTTCATTGCCACCACTGTACCACCAGTCACCTCCCTCACTTAACTCTATACTCTCTGCCTCTCTTTATGTAGCACCTTGGAAATCCATTCCCATATAGTAGCCCAAAGAACAATCTTAGAATGACGTCTTAATCTATTACTGTGAATAGACACCGTGACCACAACAGATCTTATCAAGGAAAGCATTTCATTGGCAGGGGTTTATAGGTTGAGAGGTTTAGTTATTGGCAGAGTGGGAAGCATGGAGGTTCACAGGCAGACATGGTGTTGGAGTTGCTGAGAGTTCTGCATCTTGTTCTGTGGAAAGCAGTAGGAAGAAGGGAGAGTCCCTGGTCCTGGCTTGTGCTTCTGAAACCTGAAAGCCCACTTGCAGTGATGAGCTTCCTCTAGCACACATACTCCAACAAGGCTATACCTCCTAATCCCTCTCAAGTAACACCACTTCCTAATGACCAAGCATTCAAATACGTGACCCTATGGGGGCCATTCCTATTTAAACCACCACAGACACTAACCTGGCCAGACCTCACTCCTGCTCATAATCTTGCCATGACTCCCCAGTGCTCATACACAGTCCTACCTCCTTAAGCAACAGACAAGTCTGGATGCCTTAGTTTCCTCCTCTACACAATGGTAATACTGGTCACACTGGTATCAGATGGAGAGCTGGGAACATTAGGAAAATATAACATGAACAGGGGAGGTTCAGGAACAAATGAAGCTGGGTTGCTGGGCTGACTTATTCTCTCGTCCTGCAGCCTCCTCCTTGCCCCTGGTCATGGACTCCATCATCCAGGCCCTTGCTGAGCTTGAGCAAAAGGTGCTGGTGACTGATGCTAGCCACACTGCCTCTGCGTGGATTCTCTCAGCCAAGAACTCCAGCCCCCACAATTCCCTTCACCAGCACTTGCTCCTGAAGGCACTAAGCTACAACATAACACAATCAGAACCAGATCCTCACTCACTGAGCCCAGAGCTTCAAGCCCTGATTTCTGAGGTGGCCCAACATTATGTACAGGATGGGCAGGAATATGGAGTGGTGCTGGCACCTGATGGCTCCACTGTAGCCGTGAAGCCTCTGCTGGTTGGGCTAGAGGCCGCCCTGCAGGGGTGCGGTGCTGCCAACCTGCTTTCAGATTGCCTGGCCATCCCCTGTGATAATGAAGACACATTGACCAACATTGAAGCCATCTGGCCAGGGCTCATTGATGCCTCCACAAATGTCTCTTCTCCAGATGTTGGATCCACTTCATCAAATGGCAAAGCCAAGACTCCCACCACTGTGGACAGACTCCTGGCAATTACCTTCGCTGCAGAATTGGGTCTGACCTTCCTCCACAGTTCCCAGACTCAGAGTCCTCCAGGCTTGGGAACTGAGGGTTGCTGGGATCAGCTGTCTGCCCCCAAGGTCTTTACATTGTTGGATCCCAAGGCATCCAGGCTCACCATGGCTTTCCTCAATGGTGCCTTGGATGGAGCTCTCCTTGGGAACCACTTGAGCCGGGTCCCTCGGCCCTGGCCACCCCTTGGCCACCTGCTGAGAGAGTATTATGGAGCTGGGGTGGATGGAGATCCAGTGTTCCGAAGTAACTTTCGAAGGCAGAATGGGGCTACTTTGACTTCAGTTCCTACCCTGACCCAGCAAGTATGGGAGGCCCTTGTCCTGCTACTGAGGTTGGAACCAAGACACCTGCAGTTGCAGAACGTGAGCCAAGAACAGCTGGCTCAGGTAGCCACCTTTGCTACCAAGGAGTTCACAGAGGCTTTCTTGGGTAAGGAGCTCCCCTGGCCCCTCATAAACAGACATTCCCCGTCCCCTGTGATTCCCCTGGATCATCAGGATCCAGGGCCCAGGGACTCCAGGGGGGATAGAAGAGTCTGTAGATTGGGTCAGCTGCATGGGCAAAGAAACACTAGAGTTGGTCCTAAATAAGAGTTTATCTGATTTTAAAAAAATTTTAAAGGGGTTAGTAGAGTGCATACATAAGACCCTTCATTCATCTCCTACCACCACATTAAACTGTACATAGTGGCACATGCTCCCAGATCTTGAAAGGTAGAGGTCGGAGAATCAGAAGTTCAAGGTCATCCTTGAATATATATTAAGGACAGCCTGGGCTTCATGAGACCCTGAAATCTACCAACCCCCCCCCACACACACACACAGAGAGAGAGAGAGAGAGAGAGAGAGAGAGAGAGAGAGATAACACAATTGGAAGCCAACACATGGGGGCTGATTCTTTTTTGTTTGTTTTTTGGTTTTTTGGTTTGTTTATTTGGTTTTTTTGTTTTGTTTTGTTTTATTTTTTGTTTTTGTTTTTTGAGGCAGGGTTTCTCTGTATATCAGCCCTGGCTATCCTGGACTCATTTTGTAGATCAGGCTGGCTAAGAATCACAGAGATCCACCTGGCTCCGCCTCCCGAGTGCTGGGATTAAAGGCGTGCGCCACCATGCCCCGCTTCCTTTTTTTGTTTTTGTTTTTTGTTTTTTGTTTTTTCAAGACAGGGTTTCTCTGTATATCTCTGGCTATCCTGGACTCGCTTGGTAGACCAGGCTGGCCTCGAACTCACAGAGATCCGCCTGCCTCTGCCTCCCAAGTGCTGGGATTAAAGGCATGGGCCACCACCGCCCGGCCCACTTCCTTTTTTTTTTTAACCTGTTTTTTAAACCTGTTTATTGAGACAAGGTCTACATAGCTGAGGCTGGTCTTGAACTTGAAGGCCCCCTTCCTTCATCTCTCAAGTGCTGGGATTAACAGGGATGCACCACCATGCTCATACTTTTGGGTTTTCTCCTGGAAATGGCAGAACACATAATGGCTTCTATCTGTCTGTCTGTCTATCTATCTATCTATCTATCTTGTGAATGACCTTTGAGCCATCTCCTTGGCCTAAAACTAGACTCTTATCAAATCCTGGAGGCCGGATGGATGCAGGTTCATTTTAATAGAGATTCAGTCTTCCAGAAGGAAATGCTTGATGATCAGTGTGTGATGCCCCCTTGCATCCTGAAGGATGCCCAGCTGTTCACCCCCGCTGTCGCTGGGGAGCGGCGCCCTACCGAGGCAACCCAACGCCACTTAAGCTGCCGCTCGGATTCTTATATGTGCATCACACATACATACCAGCGCCACCCTGCACCACCTTCAAGCGCTGCGCCGCCAACATGCGCTCCATGCAGCGTTTCCACCAGGATGTGCACCGCTGGGATGACATCGGCTACAGGTGAACCTGGCCTAGTCCACTGTGAGAGGGGCTGGAAGTCAGGGAGTAGAACCAGGGAGGATGTGTACGAGGGCGGAGTCGGGCAGATAGAAGTAGGAGTTTGCAGTGGGCGTGGTCACGAACCAGGATTCAGTCGAGATGAGTGGAGAGGTCCAAGATTGGGATGGGGCTATAAATCCAGCAAGGAAATGGAAGAGAAGAGTGAATAGGGGCGTGATCAGTTCTTAGTGGTAGATTCAAATAGGGTAACGCTTTTTGTTGTGGTTTTGTTTTTTCAAGACAGGGTTTTTCTGTGTGGCCCTGGGTGCTCTGGAAGTCTAGACCAGCCCGGCCTCCAACTCCCATGTGCTAGGATTAAAGGCTTGTGCCACTACAGCCTGGATGCTTTTTTTTTTTTTTTTTTTTAATGAGACAGGGTCTCAGCAGGCCTGGAACTCGCTATGTGGAAAAAGGTGGTCTCGAACTCATGCAGTAGTTCTGCCTGATCCTTTCTCTGAATGCTATGGTTAAGGCATTCTGCACCATTCTGCAAAAGAGAACGGTTTCTGGGGTCGCACTTGGTGTTCAAATGATACTGAATTGGATGAAACGGAGGTAGTGTCCCGTACTTGGTGTCAAATGGCACAGGGACAGAATCCAGGGAGTAGCCAGGTAAGGGGCGTAACCGCCATGCTGAACCTAATGCCCCATCCCCTCTGCAGTTTTGTGGTAGGCTCGGACGGGTATGTGTACGAGGGCCGCGGCTGGCACTGGGTAGGCGCGCACACTCGCGGCCACAACTCCCGCGGCTTCGGCGTGGCCTTCGTAGGCAACTACACTGGGTCACTGCCCAGCGAAGCGGCTCTGAGCACGGTGCGCGACGTGCTCCCTAGCTGCGCGATGCGCGCAGGCCTCTTGAGGCCAAACTACAAGCTGCTGGGCCACCGTCAGCTAGTGCACACCGACTGCCCCGGGAACGCGCTCTTCGACTTGCTGCGCACCTGGCCTCACTTCACAGCGGTGAGTCTGACCATCCATGTGCCTGAGCTTAGCGTGTCACCCCTGCACCTTCGAAGCATGAACCAGGCCCAGCCTTCAGTCACTCTCCACGGCATCGTTTGTCCTATCTATTCTGACGACACAAGTTCAGCCCTGGCCCTGCCCCAGCCAGCTTCTCTTTTGCCTAACTCCTAACACCTCTGCTGGCACCATCCCTTCTGATACCGATGCTCACATTCCAAGTGTTTTAAGAGACTTCCTTCGGGTACACACCTCACATAGAGAATCTTCCAAAATAACAATTCACTACAAAGTCTAATGTGGTTGTTTTTATCGGGGTTACTTACAGGAGTATGGATGAGGGATTAGTTACAGGATGAGGGATAAGTTAAAAGCAGCTGCATTATGGGAATGTTCACCTCAACATGTGTGATGACTCCTGAAAGCTGCAACCTTGAGGTTGTCTACATGACTTGCAGGCAGCTCACTGGTAGAGGATTCCCCTCTGGGGAATTTTTGGCAGCTGCGTTAAGTCAGGGACCCAGTGTTGCCTCACAGCACTTTAAGCCTCCATCTAACCAGCCTTGGTGGAGGAGCCCTAAGTCTTTCCTTGGAGTCTCTCCTTCAGTGTTTTGGAACTGAAGTTTCTCTCTGCTCTCTCTTCAGGGCCCCATCATGACTGCAGCCTGATGCTACTCAGAGCTCTCATCTGAAGAGCAATTTGTCTTAAGTCCTTACTACCAAACTTATAACATCTTTTATTAACTTATGACAACACCCAAGACAAAACCCTTCTGACTACATTATCTTACCCCAGGCCATCCAGCCTTCTGTCCATACAACACTTACCTAAACTGTGCCCCTCCACCCCCAAATTACTCTGTCTGCATAATCTCAGTCCAGTTCCTCCTCTCTGTTGCTCTCCTCTGCTCATCTCAACCCTGAGGGAATCTGGATAGCCCCCTGACTCCCAAATATTCTTACATTAGAATAATCTAGAGTTGGCCAGCACGACCAGCCTAAAAGCCTTCCCCAGCTTCTCACTTCCAGCATTATCTAACCACAGCAGGACAGTCACAATTTCTGCATCTGTTTTGTTTATTTGTGAAACAAAGTCTTGAGGTCTAGCCCAGGCTAACCTTGAACTCACTGTGTAGCTCATGATGGCTCCACTTCACCACTCTCCTATCTCAGCCTCAAGTGCTGAACCTGCAGGCTTTCCAAGTGTATCACACCCAACTCCTACTTCTTTTTTAGTTCTTTTGTTGTTGTTGTTTTGGCTTGGTTTGGTTTGGGTGGTTGTTTGTTTTGTTTTTCAAGACACGGTTTCTCTGTATAATAGTCCTGGCTGTCCTGGACTTGGTTTGTAGAAAAGGCTGGCCTCAAATCAACCATCTGCCTGCCTCTGCCTCCTGAGTACTGGGATTAAAGGAATGTGCCACCAAGCCCGGCTTTTTTTCTTCTTTTTAATGCATGAATGTATATGTCTGTGGTATTAAGGACAACTTCCATTATTACCCTTAGAAAAGTCTTCTACCCCCTTTGAGACAAGTTTTCTCATTGGCCCGAAGGTCACCAAATAGGTTAACCCCAAGGGTCTTCTTGTCTCCAGACCCCCAGTGCTGGGGCTAAAAGCTGCCATTTGCCTAGCATCTTTGTGTAGGTTCCGGGGATCAAACTGAGGTCCTCAAATTTGCAAGGCCAGCACTTTGCCAACTGAGCCATTCCCCAGCAGTTGTTTGGATTTTGAGACAAGGTTTTCCGTAGGCCAGGAGGGATGATCTTGAGCTTCTGATCCTTCTGATCCTCCAGCCTCTACTTACCTGCATCTTGCCACTCCTTTTCATTTAGCTATTTAACTGCCTTCCCTTTCCTGCAGACAGGTTGGGGTCTGGATTGTTTTGGTTTGTTTTACATAAAATGTGTGTTTTTCCACTCAACCCCAAGCTCCCAGAATAATGACTCTGAGACTCAAAATATATTTACAAAGACCTAGGCCATGTAGCTAGGCTTGTTCCCTGACTTGCTCATAACTTAAAATCCCATTTATACTAATCTACATTCTGCCACGTGACTGGTTACCTCTGCCCAGCTTTCATGCATCTATCCTCCTCACATGTTCCCAGACAAATCCTCCAAACTTGACACTATTCTGGAATCCTTTCTGCCTACCAGATGTCCCACCTTCTAGTCTACCCCTTCTTATGGGCCATAGGTTTTTTAATTGACAAGTGATAATCCATAGAATATACAAGATATTTTCTCTGCAATTTTAATAGGGACTTGTTGTGTAAACTGGATTAGCATTTTTTAAAAACAGGGTTTCCACTATGTAGCCTCAACCTCAAGGAGATCTACCTCCCTCTGACTCCTAAATGTTGAGATTAAAGGCTAAAGGCATGCATGGGCCACCACACCTGGCCCAGGGTTAGCCTTGAACTCCCAAATCATTTGGCCTCAGACTCCCAAGTTCTAGAATTGTAGATGTTTCCCCACCACACTCAGCTATAGTTAGCTTTGTCTGCTCCTTCACTTTGTCCTATATCCAAAATTCCGTAGCAAGGAAGTCACACACAATCATACATATACCCTAAGTCTCATATTCTCTTACTTCTTCTAGGTTAAAAGCTAAGCACTCTGTTGACGGACCCTTGGAGATCCAAGAGGCACTATCCCTGATGATCCTTTGAGCAGTCACAGACCTCCAATAAAGGGACCACTGGAAGGAAATCTCTATGAGCATCATCTTACTTTGGGTTTGCTCAAAAACCAACTCAGAGACCAAAATGAAAGCAAAGTGTTTGTGGCTCAGTGGTAAAGCATCTAGTTAACAAGCAAGAGGCCGCTTGTTTGTTTGTTTTGCTGATTTTCAAGACAAGGTTTATCTGTGTAGCCCTGGCTGTCCTGGGACTCACTCTATAGACCACAGTGGCCTAGAATGCACATAGATCCACCTGCCTCTGCCTCCTGAGTGCTAGGATTAAAGGCGTGCACCACCACTGCCCAGCCAAAGTTCTTGATCCCTACTCTAGCACTAGAAATAAATACAGCTGGGTATGGGAGCTCATAATTGTAATCATAACACTTGAGAGATACAGGAAAGAGGACTTCTTTGAAGCTGTGGGTATTAGAGAGCACCGCATAACAATGAGTACCAGAGAATCAGAATGACAAAAATTGAGGCAGTTTATTTTACAGCTTTCCCAGGTCAAAAGACAACAAAAATGGCAAGTGTGCCCCATTATGAGAAAATCTGACCTTTTTTTTAATGGCCCTAATCAAAATTCCTTTCCCCCTTCTTTGCTGCATGTTATCTAAGTTTCATAATCTATTCCTTTCCCCCTTTTTTTCAATATATGCCTAGTCATGATGCAGCAAGCTGCCTGTATTCTCCCACCCTGAGAGAGATAAACTTTGGTTTGAAAGGAAGGTTAGCTGAAGGGCCAGACAAGTGGGCACAAGCTGTTAGGACAAGAAACTCGGTGCCTGCTACTTACCTGAAACCTAAGCCCATCTAAGGGACTTTTGTATTGAAAATAGACTATTTTGTTTCCCACCAACGCTAGAGGCTAACCTCTACTACAGAATCAAGAAAACGAAAACAAATGAATTTCAGTACAAAATGATGATATGGAGGCAACCCTAGAACTTCCCTGTTGGGGGAGTGAGAAAGGAAAGCCTGGAGGAAAAGTAGCCAGGGAAAGCAGTATTAAACAGCAGGTTCCCACTGCAGGCAAGTAGAACTCAGTTCTAGAGGGAGACAGCATCAAACACATCCTTCACTGTCATCTCTGAGTCTAAGAACCTGGTAGAAGGTCACTCTCAGGGACTGTTCACTCAGTGGCACATTGGGGTTGTTTGTCACATGATGGATAGTTTGGACCCCATTTCCTAAAAAGAAATCTTGCATCAAATATGTAGCCTGAGACTGTAGCTCAGTAACACAGCACTTGCCCAGTGTACTGCGGACCCTGAGTTTCATGTCCAGAACTAGAAAGAAGAAGGAAAAGAGAAAGTAAAATGGGGACATGTTGGGAGTGGGCCTAGTATGCAGCAAACTAATAAAATGGAAGAACTCTGGAGACACCTCTGTTGTTTTGGAATAAAATCCCATACGATTTACCAATCAACACTCAGGAGCCAGATGCTGGGGTGAAAGTCTGCTACCTCAGAGAGGCTGATAAAGCACCCAGCTGACCTTCCTCCTCAACAGACTACACAGAGAAATCCTGTCTTGAAAAAAAACAAAATAAGCTGGGCATTGGTGGTGGATGCCTTTAATCCCAGCATTCAGGAGGCAGAGGCATGTGAATCTCTGAGTTCCAGCCCAGCTTGATCCAGAAAGAGAGTTCTAGGACAGCCAGAACTAC
The DNA here is from genome assembly GCA_907164525.1 of Lophiomys imhausi. NCBI lineage: Eukaryota > Metazoa > Chordata > Mammalia > Rodentia > Muridae > Lophiomys > Lophiomys imhausi. Next base: position 1,364,033 of record CAJQZJ010032834.1, read on the forward strand.
ACAGAGAAACCCTGTCTCAGAAAGCCAAAATTAATTGATTATTTAAAAATAGAGCTGAGGGTGTAACCCAGTAATAAAGTGCTTGCTTAGCACATACAAAGCCCTGAACTTCATCTCCCACATGGCATAAACCAGTCATGATAGTGCACACCTCTAATTCCAGGGCTCATGGGCACAGAACAAAAGAATCAGGAAGTTCATGGTCATCCTCAGATATATAGCAAGTTCACATATATACACAATCATACATTTACATAATCAATCACACATATACGCTCGTGCGTGCACACATACATACACACACACACACATATATATATATATATATATATATATATATATATAGAGAGAGAGAGAGAGAGAGAGAGAGCTGGAGCCATGTTCAATGGTTAAGAATGCTTACTATTCTTTCAGAGAATACAGGTTCAGTTCCCAGCACCCCACATTGTTTTACAACTGTCTTTATCTATATCTCTGGTCTCAGGAGGTTCAATGCCTTATGTTCACCTCCATAGGCAACAGGCATACACATGGTACACATACATACATGCAGACAAAAAACAAAGAAATAAAAGCCTCATACACATAAATAAATCTTTCTTTTTTCTTTTTGGTTTGTTTGTTTGTTTTTCAAGACAGGGTTTCTCTGTGTAACAACCTGGCTGTCCTGAAATCACTTTGTAGACCAGGCTGGCCTCGAACTCAGAGATCCGCCTGCCTCTGCCTCTCAAGTGCTGGGATTAAAGACGTGAGCCACCACCGCCCGGCTTTTTCTGTTTTTTTTGAGACAGGGTTGCTCTGTGTATTCCTGGGTGTCCTGGACTGGCCTTGTAGACCAGGGTTGTCTCCAACTCACTGAGACCCACCTGTCTCTGCCTCCCAACCACTAGGATTAAAGGCATGCACCCCCACACCCAGCCAATCTTTTAAAAAGATAAATAAAATAAAGAAAAAGTAATTTAGGGTACAGAGGTAAAACTCAGTGGTTGAGTACTTTCACAGTATGTGTATGGTGCAGAGTTTCATTCCCAGGAAAGGAATGGAGGAAAGCAGGGATCTGGGAATAGAGCTAGTATGTAATGAAATGTCAAATAAAATAAGCAGAAATATAAATGGGGCTGGGGCATTGTTTTATTGAACAGGTCTCATATAACTGAAGCTGGCCTTGAACACACGATGTTGCTAAGGATGACCTTCAATTTCTGGTTCTCTTGCTTCTACCTCCCAACTGAGATTACAGGGCTGTGCCACCACACCCAAGTTTGTGTGGTGCTAGGGATCAAACCCAGGGACTGTGCACGCTAGACAAGTGCTCTCCCAATGGAGCATATTCCTGGCCCTCAAAATAAAATTTTAAAGGAAAAAATTAAGATTCTTATTCATAATGGGATTATAAGGTATAAAAAATATAAATACAATGTCTCTCTCTTTTTCTTTTTTTGAGGGTTTTGTTTTTTTTTTTGTTTGTTTTTTGTTTTGTTTTGTTTTTCGAAACAGAGTTTCTCTGTATAGCCCTGGCTGTCCTGGAACTCTCTTTGTAGACTAGTCTGGCCTCTTGAACTCAGAGAGACCCACCTGTCTCTGCCTCCAGAGTGCTTGGGATTAAACTCATCCATCAGCTTGCAATATCCCCTTTTCTAAACAAGAGCTTCAAACAAAGTATGGGACTTCAAATCCTGTGCCCTTAGTGACTGCCAACACCATATACCCAGGGAGCCAGCCTTATCCTACCCACTCTATGAATCCAGCTCCCCACATACAGAGTTCACTATGTAGCCCAGGCTGGCTTCAAACTTGTGGCAGCAATTTTCTTGTGTCAGTCTTCCCAGTCCTGGAATTACATGTGTGCACTACTCCATGAATTCCTGTTATCCTTGCCTTTGTACAAAGCATTCCTTCTACCTGGAAAACAATCTTCTGTTTTCTTTTCATGCTTCAGTTTGCAAAGGTTACCTACCTAGAGAAGCCTTCCCTGATTCTTCCAGCCTGAGAAGAGTGACATTTTTGCTCAACTGGACATCCTTCATCCAATATATCTATCTCCTCCCTGTCTTCCACACAAATTTATAATGTCCCACTGAATTCAAGCCCTGTCCCCCTTCTCAGACTGTTAGTAACAGGAGGACAGAAATCACGTTTCTTTCATCTCTTCCCCCACTTCATCTAGAACATAGTAGGCCCTTAGGAAACATTTGTCAACTGTGAGCTTTTTTTAAAAAAAAAATTAATGATGTATATCTGTGTACGGCTATATGCACTTGCAGTGTTGAGTGTAAGGACACTTAAAGGCCAGAACGGAGCTTCAGGTCCCATGGAGCCGGATATACAGATGGTTTTGAGCCATCCATGCCATAATATTTCTTGCTTAACCTCGGAGCCATCTCTCTAGTCCTTGAATGTGAGCTTTTTGAGACTGATACCATCATCCTTTACAAATAAGGAAGCACAGAGGGAGGAAATGACTTGTCTGAGGTTACAGTGAAAAAGGAGATTGCCAGCGCTCCAACCTGGGTCAGAATGGTGCTGACTCACCCCTGCCAGAAAGTTTACCCACTTCTTTTTTTGTCAAATTTTTATTTCATTTTATTATTATTATTTTGTATGTGCATGTATACACACAGGCATATCATGCATGAGAATGTAGGGGTCTGAGGACAACTTGTGAGAGTCTGTTATCTCCTTCCACCATGTGGGTCCCATGGGACAAGTACCATTTATTCAACAAATCATCTTGATGGCCCCACCTCTTTCTTAAGTAAACATTCATCACAACATAAAAGATAATGACTGGACAGTACACCAAAATTCACCTCAAAGAGATTTCACAACAGAGCACACCCATGTTACCAACACTGAAACACAAAAACAGAGTGTGTTAAATTGCATTTAAAAATAAATCTGAGGGCTGGAGAGATGGCTCAGCGGTTAAGACCACTGACTGCTCTTCCAAAGGACCCGAGTTCAAATCCCAGCACCCACACTGCAGTTCACAGCTGTCTGTAATTGCCAGGCATGGTGGTGCACACTTTTAATTCCAGCACTTGGGAGGCAGAGGCAGGTGGATCTCTGTGAGTTCAAGGCCAGACTGGTCTACAAAGTGATAGTGTATCCAAGTCAGTGAAGGATACACCAGGTTTCAAGGAGAAACCCTGTCTTGAAAAACCTTAAAAATTTTTTTAAAAAAGAAAAGAAACAAACAAATAAAAATAAATCTGGAATGGGGGCTGGAGAAATGACTCAGTGGTTAAGAGATTATACTCCAAAACACAATTTTAGTTCCCATCACTTATGTCAGGCAACTAACAAGGACCTGTGACTGCAGCTCCAAAAGAATCTAATGGGCACCTTGTCACACACCCATATACTACCTCTTACACACACACACACACACACACACACACACACACACACACACACAGTGGGGAGCATTTTGAATACTGGTCAAGGTAATTAATCTCAGCATTCAGGATACAGAAGCAGGAAGATCAAAGGTTCAAGGCTACATAGGAGCCTTGTGTGGAAAAAAATCCAGGCTAAAAATGTAAATCAGTTGATAAAGCCTTCATCTAACACACATGAAACCCTGGGTTCAAGGGGGAAATAAATCATACAAAACCAAGCAACCAAGTAAACAAACAAAATGGCTGGAATTCCGGTGCACACCTACAATCCCAGCACTTGGGAGGCAGTGACAGGAGGATCAAAAATTCAAGACCATCCTTGTGTACATACCAAGTTCAAGGCCAGCCTTAAACACAATAGACCCCATCTCAAACAAAACAAAACAAGTCATCTTCAAAAATCTCCTTTATGTCCTCACTCAGCCACTAGCCCCTCTGATTGAAACCAATTCCCTGACTTTTCTTTAAAAATTTATTTTTATTATTTTTAATTGTGTGTGTGCACATGTACATAAAGTGGGTACAGATGTCCAAGGAGTCATGGGATCCCTTGGAGCTGGAGTTACAGGCAGCTGTTAAATGTCATAGACTTGGGAACAGTTTCTGGTTCTCTGCAAGAGCAGGCACACACTTCACTGCTGAGCTGCCTTTCAACCTCAATTCCCCAACTCGACTTGTAGTATTTTCATATACCTGGTTCTGAAGTCTTTACTTTTTTTTTGTCTATCTTTTTTTTATTCTTTGAAACCCAGTCTTGTAGTAGAACCCTGGCTGCCCTTGAATTTATGGAAAACCTCTGCCTCAGATTCAGAAGTGCTAGATTTTTAACTGAGTGTTATCACTCCCAGGAAGGTTTAGAATTCTGCACTATCTGAATGGACTCACCTGGTGGTTACCCTTTAGCTCTCACTCTTGTTCAGCACTGTGATTCATCCCATCATTAGTTAAAGAATTTACTCATTCTCCTTTCTATATGATACTACTCTTCAGAGTGAAGATGCTACCCAGTGTCCATTGTGGCATCAGTGGACACCTGGGTTATTTGGAGTTAACAGTTGCAGTGTTGGTAGATATGCCAATTGGATGTCTACCTAGCAGGGAAATGCTGGATCGGAGGGGACCTAGATAATCACACTAGGATGACGAGGCCCAATGATTGCCGCAACTGTCACTGAACATGCATGGTCTTCCACTCTAACTTAACACTAGAGGGAAAGGGTCTAGCCAAGTCTGTAGACTCAAGAACCAAGAGTCCAAGGCCAGCCTGGGCTACAACACATGCAGTGAGCACAAGACCCACTCTGTATAATAAAAATTAAAAAGAATGCTAGGTTACATATGTGGCTCGGGGATAGAGTATAGGTCTTGTATCCTCAGGCCCTAGATTCACCCTCAAAATGGAGGGGCTGGCAAATGGCTCAGGGGGTGATGGCACCTGTCATGTAAGATCTGGAGTTCCATCCCCTGGATCAACTAACTCCACATGGTTGTCCTCTGATCTCCATATGAGCACTATGGCATCCACACGCAATAATAATAAATGAATGCCGATTTTTTTTTTTGGTTTTTTGAGACAGGGTTTCTCTGTGTAGCCCTGGCTGTTCTGGACTCGCTCTGTAGACCAGGCTGGCCTCGAACTCGCAGAGATCCACCTGCCTCTGCCTCCCAAGTGCTGGTATTAAAGGCATGTGCCACCACGCCCGGCCCGATGCCGATTTTTTTTTTTAATCCATTCCAATAAAATTGTGGCAGCCTCCCTATACAAGCGAATCCTTCCACACTCCAGCCAGCAGGAGACTTCAGGGGGCCTGTACCCTTCATGGTCAGCATTTATAGCACGCTACGGTTTCACAGAAGGCGACTGAACCTCAAAGAGAGAAGTTATGTACTGTCTCCTAGTCCATCTCGCCAGAACCCAGAATAGCCACTTCTCTTCCACCATCATGCCCACACTCCGCATCCTGCCCTCACCATGCCCTCCCAGCCTTACTGTAAAGGGGGCGGGGGATACAGACAAGGTCACGTGGAGCTAGGTTCTGAGGAAGGAAGCTAGACCCACTGTGTCTGCACTCAGACGGCTGCTGGTTCTGGGGCTGGCCAGGAAATCAAGGTAAGGGAGGGTGTACCTGTGGCACCCTCGAGTGTGTTCCTTGGAGGCAAAGCTGAGAAAAGACTAGGGAAGATGAAGACAGAATGTGGGCAGACAATACGCAGAACTGTCACCTTCTGGTCTCGCAGCAGAGACTCCGCCATGGACCCATCGTTGCAGAGTGAAGCTTCCCAAAAGCAGCCCATGCCGCCCTCTCTGCTAGCATCCTACCGCTGGCACACTGGAGGAGGAGGGGAGAAGACTGCTGGAGGGTTTCGCTGGGGCCGCTTGGCGGGCTGGGGAAGGACCCTGAGCCATCAGGAGCCCATGGTGAGCAGCCAACCAGCCCCTAGATCTTTGTTTCGTCGAGTCCTCTCTGCACCCCCTAAGGAGTCACGGCCCAATCGCCTCCGGTTTTCCAAGACCCTATGGGGGAGGCACAAGAACATGGCACCTCTGGATCCCAAGCCAAATCCCAAGGCCCCAGGTACGTTCTCCCCAAACTGAGCCTGGGCTAGGTTGGGTGGCCGGATGCCTGGGTGTTTGTCTTTCAATCTAGAATCAGCCCTCTAGACACAGGAAGTTGTGGGGAGTACGAAAGCTCAGCAGGAAGCGGCTGGGGCCCCAGCAGCCCTCATCATTCTTTCCCCCTAAATGGGGGTGAGGGAGACTCTAAGGACCTAGGCAATTGGGGTTCAGCCTGAGAAAGGGGCACTGAGTGGACACATACCTTAATACTGTGTGGGTGTCTAATGGTTCTTGGCCCTGATGGTTGTCTTCTATATCCAATAGACCAAGCCATTGACTAGATGTGGATTTCAGCTACCTTATATATAGCCTGTCTTAATTAGTTTCCTTGAATGTTGAAGTCCCCATCTCTGCCTTGAAGAATACATCCATTCATTCATGCAGGCATTTATTCATTCTCTCTCTCTCTCTCTCTCTCTCTCTCTCTCTCTGTGTGTGTGTGTGTGTGTGTGTGTGTGTGTGTGTGTGTGTGTGTGTGCACATGTATGTGCACTTGCACCTGCCTAAATGTGGGCACATCTCATTTCTCTAATCACATCACATGTGTTGAGGTCAGCAGAAAACCTGCATTTAGTTATGTTGGGAAGGGGGCAAGCAAGCCACAGTTCTACTGAGGAGGTCAAATAACAGCTTTCGGGGGTCAGTTCTCTCCTTCCATTGTGGGTCCTGGGAATCAAACTCAGGTGGTCAGCCTCAGTGGTAAGCACCTTTACTTTCTGAGCCATTCTGCTAACCCGAGCAGAAGTTTGTTTGTTTGGTTTTTTTTTTTGGTTTTTTTTTTTTTTTTTTTGAGCATTGAATTGTTTCTAGTCCCTGACTGAGGCTCTAAGGGCAGGTGCTAGCAAAGTAAATAGATGACATGACACTCCCTGACCTGTAGAGTTCACAGCAGAGTGGGTTGGGGAGGAGCAGTTCCATACAGAAAAAAGAAGTCAATATGAAGATGACAGATGCTGCAAAATAAGAATTGGGAGACAGTGAAGATTAGAGACCAGGAATGTCGTACCAGCACAGGGCCTAGCATATACTAAGAGAATCATTAGTAGGAAAGAGTTAGGGCTGCAGATGTGGCTCAGTGGTAGAGTACTTGTTTAACATGAGAGAGTCTGTGGGATAGTTGGTCTTATGCCCATCACCAAGAAAAGAAGAAAGAGAAAGAAGAAAGAAAAGTTGTATGTATTGCCCCTACTGGTAAAACAGGGTAGAAAATAAACTGAGAAGATTGAGTCAGCCCTTGTTTCCTGGAAGCTCAAGGTTAATTCAGTTCTTTCCTAGAAATTCTTGAAATATTTCGGAGCTAGGAACAGTAATGCACGCCTAAAATCCCAGCACTTGGAAGACAGGAGCAGGAAGATGATCTATCTTGAGTTCTAGGCCAGCTTAAGCTAAGTAAGAAGACTTTATCTCAAAACAAATGGGGCCCTGGCAAGGTGACTGGCAGGTAAAATCACCAATGGTAAGCCTGAAGCCTCCCATGGCGGGAGGAGAGAAGTGACTCCTGAAGTTGCCCTTTGACCTTCACATGAACTGTAGTGTGTATTCCCACTCCCCACATAAATAAATAAATTCTAGTTGTCCTCGGACCTCCACTTGTGCCATGGCAAGTGTGTATGTACAAACACTAAATAAATGTCATAGAAGGCAACACAGCATATAATATTATATTTAGAAAAGTGGTTTCATATTATAGGGATTTTTTTTTTCCAAGACAGGGTCTTGCTATGTAGACCTGGCTGGCCTCAGACTCAGATCTCCCTGTCTGTGCCTCCTATTTGCTGGAATTAAAGGTGTATACCACCATGCCCAACTATTCCCTTTTTCCATTTTTGGACTCACACACAAAAGGCAAGTGCTCTACCACTGGGCTAAGCTCCCAACTAGCCCTGCAGAATCATTCTCTGAGGCCATACAGAGTGCCAGAGGTTGCCTCCTCCATAGGCTCCAGACAGAGCTTTCTATCAAGCAAAGTTGCTCCTTCTTAGCTCAGCATCTTCTATGGCTCACTCTCAAGATGGGGATTGGGTGTAGCCTACTGGTGGAAGGTGTGCTTCGTACAAGTCAAACCCAGGGCTCAATTCCCAGCACCACAAACAAATAAACCCTAGTTCCTAACTGGGCACCTTCCCTCCAGCCTTTCTTGTCTTTCCCTTTATTTCCTTCAGCTTTGCCCATCTACCAGTCTTATTCAAACCCTCCAGATACTTTCTCTTCCAACTTGGCTGGGTGAAATGCAAACTTCAGTTCAGAAACTAGTGAAAATGTACTCTTTCAGGTGGGGAATAGAGTCCTCTCTGACTCACTCCCCACCAGCACCACCTCCCCAAGAAAGAAAACTTCTGTATACTTACAACCTTTTCTATACCTTTCTCACATTGAATACTTTCCACCTTAGGTAAGTTATTTTACTAGTATGTATGTGCACAGTATGTGGAAGTCAAAAATCTGTTCTCAATAGAATTGGTTGCCTCCTTCCACCCTTACGTGGGTTCCAGGGACTGAATTCACATTAGGCTTGCATGCCTGACACCTTTACCTGTTGAACCAACTTGCTGAACCCAGATAAGTTATTTATGTAAGAGGCCAAAGCTCCTGCCCCCTTCCTTCCCTTTCTCTTCCACCTTTTCCTCGCTCCTCCACTTTTGGGATAAGGTCTCAAAACAGTAGCCCAAATTGGCCTGGCTCATCATCCTCCCTAGTTCAATGTCTCAGATACTATACAGGTATATGCTACTAGGCCCATCATTGCCCACTTTCTTGGTTAAGAGAAGAATGCTTTTGTTAGAAGCCTGGCTTACTCACTCACAAGCTATGTGATTCTAGATAGGCCACTCAACCATTCTGGGTCTTAGTTTGAATGCCCTTTAAATTACTTTTGAAGAATGGAGTGAGAGATGGCACAAAGATTGAGAAACACAGTATTGGATATGGAGTCAGTAGAGTCGGTGGGTTATATCTTCTTCTAGGGTTGGAAGGACAAATACCAGAGAGGTAGATATTTGCTCAACCGTATCCAGCCTGACATGGTTGCTGAAACATGCACCTTTACTACATGAAGAAGCGGGTCAGGGAGAAGGGAGTCTCTGAAATCAGCATCCCCTCCTCTTCCCAGAGCTAGAGCTGGACTTGGCAGCAGCCCCACAAGTACCTGTTGCACAGATACCTGAGGCTCCCACCCCTGACATGCCTGTTTGGGATATTGGGGGCTTCACCCTGCTTGAAGGAAGGCTGGTGATGCTTGGTGAGGAGGAGGTAAGAAAGAAGAGAGGGAGGGAAGGGAAAAGGACAGAAGCAATGGCAGAGGGGTAAACACTAGAAATATATGTGCCCCCTCTCATGTGCCTCCCCTTTCTGACTGTCCACTTCTATGGGATGACAGGGTCCTCGCCAAATCAGGATGGGAAGTGCCAGCTCAGAGAGCAGCATGCAGGCAGCCCTGGGGAACCTCAGGGATCCAGGTAAATTTGGAAGGTTGGGGAGGCTGGAAGATTGGGGAGGCTTTCAACATGATTCATAATTCACCATGCATCCTACCCTCAACCTCCTAACCTCTTACCACCCACAGATCGGACCCCTGGAAAAACTGAGCTGGAAGCTACCGGTTCCACCCAGGTCCACAATGTTCGGGTATGGCAGCCAGTGTGACAGGGTGCAGGAGTGGCAGGGGTGAACAAGGTCTCCCAGACCTGGGCCACACACATGTTGTACCATCTAGCTCTATCTGCAGACCTTAATTAACACACACACACACACACACACACACACACGTATACATACGTGTACAAATATGTGTTAGGGCCAAGTGTGGTAGTGCATGCCTGTAACCCCAGTCACAGAGGCAGAGACAAGAGGATTACTTAGGCTCCATAGTGAGTTCCAAGCAAGCCAGGGTACATATTGAGACTGCCTAAAAAATAAATACACACACACACACACACACACACACACACACACACACACACACAAACAAAACAACGACTATTTTTTTGTGATTCTCCTGTCTCTGCCTCCTGAGTAACTGAAATTAAAGTCCTGGGCTGGAGGCTCCAGGAAAAAAGGGATCACGGTTATTAGATCACTGGCCAGCTCTGAGCCTCTGCCTCTAATTGTTTGTCAGATAGAGCCAGCAAGAAAATTCCTCTCTGTTTTTGTTTTGTTTGGATGTGTGTGTGTGTATTTGTTTTGCTTTGGGCTTTTTTGTTTGTTTGTTTTGTTTGATTTTTTTTTTTGGACAGGGTCTCTCTATGTAGCTCTGGCTGTCCTAGAACCCACTATGTAGACTAGGCTGACCCTAAACTCACAAAGATCCAACTACCTCTGTCTCCAGAGTGTAAGCTTTTTTTATTTTTTTTTTGGTTTTTAGAGACAGAGTTTCTCTGTGTATCCTTGCCTGTCCTGGACTCACTTTGTAGACCAGGCTGGCCTTGAACTCACAGAGATCTGACTGCCTCTGCCTCCTAAGTGCTAGGATTAAAGGGGTTAAACCATTGCCCTGCTCAAGCTTTATATTTTTAAAAGAGTCTCATACTGTAGTCCAGAATTTTCTGGAAATTGTATGTAGCTCATTTTGGCCTCTAACCCACAGCAATCTTCCAACGTCAGCATCTTGAGTGCTGGGATCATAGTTGTGAGCCCACACTCTGTTCCCTCTTATCTCACATGGAGTCTATACAGAATTCAGGAGAGTGAGTGGTTGTTGCTTTAGAGATGCAAAGCTGCTGGGGCCAATGGACTCATGGGCAAGTCCATGAGGGCATGGTGATGGAAATGACTCAGTGGACAAAACACTTGCCAAGCAAGCATGAGGACCAGAGTTTGGCTCCTCTGTACCCATGCAAATGCTAGGTAAGTATGGCAGCCTGCCCAAGGAATCCCCAGAATAAACCAGCAGCTATGAAATCAGTGAGGTCCGGGTTCAAATGAGAGACCCTGCCTCCTTCTGGAGAGCACCTGAGGAAGACGCTTGAAGTGAGACTCCCCCCCAGGACTCCACATACACATGCTCACTCACACACATACACATCACACACAAGGACACATGAAAAAGTATTGTAAAAATCACAAGTGGAAGCCTGTCTGCTTTTCTGAGTTCTTTTTTTTTTTTTTTTTTTTTTTTTTGTTTTTTCGAGAGGGGGTTTTTCTGTGTATCCTTGGCTGTCCTGGACTCACTTTGTAGACCAGGCTGGCCTCGAACTCACAAAGATCCGCCTGCCTCTGCCTCCCAAGTGCTGGGATTAAAGGCGTGCGCCACCACCGCCCGGCATGCTTTTCTGAGTTCTTATCAAAAAATACAGCTTTTCAATTTCCTTCTTTCTATTACATTTTTGGATACTGGACAAAAGCCTACACATGTTTTCCCTGACACTCTGGACTTTTTTAGCAGTCTCTGCCTTCTACCATGTAAACACTTGCTGACCTCTATTGCTGAACATACTGGCTTTCTTGAACACTAACTCAAAAGGCATGACTAAGGAAGAAAGAAAGGGAGGAAAGGAAGAAGGAAGGAAAGAAAGGAGGTAGGGGGAAAAAGAGGAAGGGGAAAGAAATGCAAGCTGTTGGGCAAGGAGAGATAACACCATTGATTTAAGAGCAGTTGTGCCTCCTGAGGCCTTGAGTGTGGTCCTCAGTATCGCAAAAGAGGAATATATATGCCATCTGCTAGTTACAGATATTAATGCATCCTGGGCTTGGGCGTGGTCCACCGAGATCTTCAAGGACACTCTTGGAGGTGGGGGACAGAGCTGAGGAGAGACCATAGGGTTCTACCTGGCTCACATACCTCTCTGCCCCCTTAGGGGCTACTCAAGAGGCTGAAGGAGAAGAAAAGGGCCAGGTCAGAGCTGGGAGCCCACACCCCTCGAGATGGGTAAGAGTCTCTGGGAAGTTGGAGGGCTTGTGGCTCAACACTGGGCCAGTCAGCACCTCTGGGTTCCTTATCCTCACTTCATTAGCTGCCTCCCGAGTTCTCTCTATTCAGCTCCACGCCAGGTGAACTTGGGGCCACAAAGACCCCAGCCAACTTCTCATCTCTTGGTTAGAAGGTGGGAGCCATCTCTTAATGGAATAGACGCTAACGGAACACCCTGGAACAGCAACAGCAACTAGGGTGACTAGTGATTAGAAAGCTAAGTACTGAGTAAGCAAAGAATGATGACCTGCTCCTCTTCCCTGGCCCCAGACCCCCCAGTGCTCTGGGCTCCAGAGAATCGCTGGCTACACTCTCTGAACTGGACCTAGGCGCTGAGAAGGATGTGCGAGTCTGGCCGCTACATCCTAGCCTCCTGGGAGAGCCATACTGCTTTCAGGTAATAGAAGATTCCATCTTGGCCTCTACTAAACTCTTGGCTCCATCTTAGCCTCTACTAAACTGTTGAATACCACCCCTAATAGGTAACCTGGGCAGGCGGGAGCCGCTGTTTCTCTTGTCGCTCGAGCGCTGAGAGAGATCGTTGGATTGAGGACCTTCGTCGGCAGTTCCAGCTGAGCCAGGTCATTGACAGTGAAGGGACGGCCACAGAAAGCCCTTCCACAAACCAGGCCCTGCCCCTTCCATGCCACCCCTTCCATGCCACCCAAACAGTTTACCTCAAAATCTCCCGTGCAACACACCCTCTCAGTCCACACCTATGCAACCACTAGCCCCATGAATGTCAAACCCGCCCCCTCATTCAGTTCTCGATCTATTTGCTCCCCAAGTCCTGACTAGAGTAGTCACCAAGTCCTCAGTCCAGGGCTACTCCTTTATATTCTAAAACCTGATTTGTGTGACACTCTCCAAAGCTAGATGTGTTCTGCTTAGCGGCTCCCAAATATCTGTGGCCCCAGCCTCTTCCCACAAGGGGGAATCCCCGAGGGCAAAGCTCCGGGATTACAGTGCGCATCAAAGAGTCGCAGTGCGCGCCTTGGAACGCAGACACCTCCGAAACACCCCTCCTACCCTACTCCTGCACGTAGGACAACGTGGAGCGGCAAGAAACGTGGCTGACCGTGTGGGTGCACGAGGCCAAGGGGCTGCCCAGAGCAGCTGCACCGGGAGTTCGTACGGAGTTGTGGCTGGACGGCGCGCTACTGGCGCGCACTGCCCCCCGGGCTGGCCCAGGCCAACTCTTCTGGGCGGAGCGCTTCCACTTCGAGGCGCTGCCACCGGCCCGTCGCTTGTCAATGCGGCTGCGCGGAGCAGGCCCAGCAGGGGCAACCGTGGGCAGGGTGGTGCTACAGCTGGACGAGGTAAGCATCCCCCGCGCGCCTGCCGCGGGCCTGGAGCGCTGGTTCCCGGTGCTTGGGGCGCCGGCCGGGGCGGTACTACGAGCGCGGATCAGGGTGAGACGCCTGCGCGTGCTGCCGTCTGAGCGCTACAAGGAACTGGCCGAGTTCCTCACCTTCCACTACGGGCGCCTATGCGGGGCTCTGGAGCCCGCGCTGTCTGCGCAGGCCAAGGAGGAGTTGGCAGCAGCCATGGTGCGTGTGCTACGGGCCACTGGCCGGGCGCAGGTAAGGAACCGCAACTACGCAGTCAGGTGGCTAGGAGCGGACGGATAGTGATGGGGAGGAAAGTGTCTGCCTGGGCAGTGTCCAGGGGGGCGGGGCGCCGTGAGGGGTGAGGTATATACTTAACCAATGAGGGATGAGTCCAGAACTTCAACAATCTTCGCCACATCTGTAATTTCAGCTACTAGGGACCGGGCCTAAAGTTGAACTGTGAATATCAGACCTTGAACTTCATCTGGCTTTGGTTCGGTCTGAACTTCAGCGAGAGGGAGGGGCTGGAGGTGAACCTCAACGCTATTAGGCTCCTTTTCTACTGTGAGAGGGGAGGTTGTGGGCTCAGCTAAAAGCTGCAGGCTGCACCTGAATATCACCAAAAAGCAACAGGGCCTGTGCCTAGGTGGGAAAGACGGGCCAGTGACTGGGTTTCCCAAGTTCATCCAATGTGTGTGTCCTCTGCAGGCACTGGTGACAGATCTAGGCACCGCAGAGCTGGCGCGCTGTGGCGGCCGTGAAGCACTGCTGTTCCGAGAAAATACCTTAGCCACAAAGGCCATTGATGAGTACATGAAATTGGTGGCACAAGAGTACCTACAGGAGACTCTGGGTAGGCAGGGAGAAGGTCTGGTGCCGGGGTCCAGGAAGCCCCCAGAGACCTGCCTTCTGGGAGTGCATAGTGCTGGGGGTGCTAGCATTTGGGGTGGGAGTGGAGGTGCTATTTCTCCAAGATGTTAGTTGCTTCCAGAGTAAGTTGGAGATTGGGTTTGTCTTAGGGTTTTTACTGCTGCAACAAAACACCATGACTAAAAGGCAAGTTAGTGAGGAAAGGGCTTATTCTGCTTATACTTCCACATTTGCTGTTCATCACTGAAGGAAATCAGGAACATAAACAGGGCAGGATACTGGAAGCAGAAGCTGATGCGGAAGCCATGGAAGGGTGCTGCTTACTGGCTTGCTCAGCCTGCCTTCTTATAGAACTCAGGACCATGAGACCGTGGGAGCCACCACCCACAATGGGCTGGGCCCTCCCCCATTGATCATTAATTGAGAAAATGCCCTACAGCTGGACCTCGTGGAAGCATTCCCTCATCTTCGTCTCCGATGACACATAAAACCAGCTAGTATAGAGTTGGATACTCGGTGTGATGTGTTTGGGTTCATGACCTTAGACTGTACTGAACTACAGGACAGGTTGTGCGGTATCTCTGTGCCTCCACTGAGGACTGTGAAGTGGACCCCAGCAAGTGCCCAACACCAGAGCTGCCGAAACACCAAGCTAGGCTCCGAAACAGCTGTGAAGAGGTTTTTGAAAGCATCATCCATTCTTACAAGTGAGAATCAGGGACCCAGCACCTGAGTCCAGCCCTGCTTCTCAGCCACTGTGCCACCCTGACCTGCCAAACAAAATGCCGGGCACTCAGATTTGATTTAATATTTGATATATGCTTACATCAATGTCAAATTTAACTGTCCTGGTTTTATTTGCTTTATCTGACTACCTACACTCGTGCCATGGCACCCCACTCCAAGTAACCTAAGACCTATTTCTTTTGCTTCCAACCACAAATGATTCCATACCACCTAACCTTGGTCAACATAAGATTTTTTTTGTTGTTTTTTGTTTTTCGAGACAAGGTTTCTCTGTGTAACGGTACTGGCTGTCCTGGAACTCACTTTGTAGACCAGGCTGACTTCGAACTCACAGAGATCCACCTGCCTCTGCCTCCTGATTAAAGGTTTGCGCCACCATGCCTACCTCAACATAAGATTTTAATTCAAGATGATACACTTTCCTAATTCCATGACACTTGACCTTCAGAGACCCCGTATCACAAGTCTCATGAAACTGACCATAGGAAACATGAGCATCCAATCCCTTGGCTTCTTACTGTAGGATAACTTGCATGCTTAATACTGTGACTTATGATCCTAGGTAGCACTGTAGTCCTAACCCCATCTTAAGTCACATTATACTCAGACATCCCACTTTTATGTACAATTATAACTACACACACAAACTCATAACCTCTGTTCTCATGTGATCTTGTCTTCCCAAATGTAGAAGTACAGGCTCCAAAACCCTGCAACCAAAACAACAGGTTTAGTGAAAAGCAAGCACACACAGGTCTCATGAATCATAGATCATAGATAAGTCATGTAATGTTTCCTGTGTGCCTGACTCCTAGACTTATGATTTCATCACCCACACTCTTTATGTCCCTAACTATCCCCTTCCTCTAACCATTGCTTCTTCTGCTGCAGCTGTTTCCCAGCAGAGCTGGGCACTGTGTTCTCAAGTTGGCGCGAGGCATGCAAAGCACGAGGGTCGGAGACCCTGGGCCCCCGTCTGGTGTGTGCCTCCCTCTTCCTAAGGCTCCTGTGCCCTGCCATCTTGGCGCCCAGCCTCTTTGGCCTGGTACCGGAGCACCCAGCGCCAGGCCCAGCCCGAACCCTTACGCTCATCGCTAAGGTCATCCAGAATCTCGCCAACTGTGCTCCGTAGGTGTTGGGGGGTATGGGGCAATGATGGGATCAGGGGGTACGGGCTTGGAGGGTATCTGTCCTGACTCAACCAGTTTGTCTCTAACTTAGGTTTGGCGAGAAGGAATCCTACATGGCCTTTATGAATAGCTTCCTGGAAGATCATGGACCAGCCATGCAACACTTTCTGGACCAGGTAGCTATGGTGGATGCAGACACCACACCCAGTGGCTATCAGGGCAGTGGAGACCTGGCCCTCCAGTTGGCAGTTCTTCATGTCCAGCTTTGCACAATCTTTGCTGAACTTGACCAGGTGCGGCCTGAACCCACAACCCTGGAAGTAGGGTAGAAAGGCAGGAAGGTTGGGAGGCACTGGTACCAAAGAGCTTACAGAGCATCTTCCTTGCATGCCTTGACAGATAACCCAAGATAGCTTGGAACCACTGCCCACCATACTTCGAGCCATTGAGGAGGGCCGGCCTGTTCCAGTGTCTGTCCCAATGCGTCTACCCCGGGTCCCCACCCGAGTCCATTCTAGGTAACCTCAAGTCTGGCCTGGGTTTTCATTGGTGGGCAGCAGGGGTTCATATGTTAAGATGAACAATGCCAGGGGCAGGATCATGCTGAGGTCAGAGGCTGGGGATGCCATCATGTAGGAAGGCAGGCAGGGGAAAGGTCCACTGTGCGGTCAAAGGGCAAACATTCACAGAGTCAGAGGCCAAGATTGGGACTGGGTTATGTCAGAAGTCAGGGAAGAGTACCTCCAGGGTCAGAGAAAATAGCCTTGTGGTAAAAGATGAAGGCCATGTGTCAGAGACTGTGCATGGGGTCAAGTCAGAGGTCACTTGGAACTCTGACAAGAGCTTTGTGACGTCTCTGAGACAAGATGTCACCAAGGCCAGAGAAGCAGAGAGCAACCTTAGGACTTAGGGCAACAATGACGAGTCATAGGGTCACAGGTCATCGAGCATTTTCTGTCAGAAAGCAAGAAGAACAAGATGGAGAGAAGATAAGGTCAATTAGGAAGAAAGTAGGTACCCTTGTGAGCAGAAACCGAAGCCAGGGTCAGACTGGAATCAAAGTTATGGAAAGGATCAGGTCAAGGTCAGAAGTCACAGCCAAAAACAGAGGGGGAGAAAAGTTTAGATTGGGATAGTAGTTAAGGACAGAGTCTCATCCAAGTCGTAGGTCAACGTGTGATCCTAAGAGAATTATACTGATGTAAAAAGTGGGGTCGTTTCTGGCTCTTGACCGGGGTAGAATCATCTCTGGGGGCCGGCTGACTGTCTTAACTTCCACATCCCACCTCCAGCTTCTCTTCAGGGGAGAAACCCGGCTTCCTGGCGCCCCGAGACCTCCCCAAGCACACTCCTCTTATTTCCAAGAGCCAGTCTCTGCGCAGCTTTCAAGGGGCAGGGAGCTGGGCCCCTCGACGGACAGATGAGGAGCGGCCCCAGCGGCGGCTGCGGTCGGTACAGCGGACTCAGAGCGTCCCTGCTAGACGGCCTAGCCGCCGCCGCCCTTCTGCGGGTCCCAGGACGCAACCCAAAGGGTCTCAACGCACTGGCCCCGTGCCTTGCGGACGGGCCTGGACTCGGGCTTCCGCCTCGCTGCCTCGGAAGCCATCGGTGCCGTGGCAGCGCCAGCTGGACCAGCCCGGGGACCGATACCAAGCTCTCGGAACGCACCGACCAGCGGGCAAGGTGACCAGCCCAGATCATCGCCAGGGCGTGAGGCGCGCGGTGGATAGGAGCGGGACTAAGAAAGGACCTTAGGGCTTGTCTTACCGACTCTAAGATTGTTTTCCCTGACCTACAAGTTCCCCAACAGGGTAGAAATATGATAAAACGAGGAAGGAACCTGAGGATGGGTCGGATTACAGCTGCTGTCTTCCCACAGCTAGCCGAAATACAGTGCGAGGTGGCTGCACTACGCGAGGAGCAGAAAGCTCTGTCCCATCTGGTGGAGTCGCTGAGTACCCACATCCAGGCCTTGACAGAGCAGCAGGAGCAGCTTCGCTGTCAGCTGCAGGACCTGGACTCCAGACTGGGAGCTGGGTGAGCCCCTCCCTCCCTGGTAGCTCCGATCCCAGCTTCTTCCACCCTGCACCCCCGACCTCACCCATAAAGTCCCTCCCCGCCTAAACCAGCCACGCCCCCCAGGCCCTAGTAGCTCCATCCCCTAGATGAGCCACTCCCCAAGGTAGCAGTCCAGGCCCTAGCAGCCTCTCTCCTGCTGGACGACGTATCTCATACCTGGTCTTTTACTTACTCACACTCCCTCAACCAGTCCCTTCTAACTGGATTGGGGATCTGGGCCCTTCCCACCCATTGATCAGGTAAGAGTCTCTGCCTTCAAATGGTGATTGTTTGATCCCTCCATCTTTTTTTCTCCCTCTTTTTTTTTCTTCTTCTGTGAAGCAAGATTTTGTTATATAGTCTAGCTTAACTACAACCTCTCCATCCTCTTGCCTCAGCACCCCCTTCCAGTCCTGGAGTTATAGGGTCGCACTAATATACTTGGTTAGTCTTTGCATTGCAGCTGACTGTGCTAAGCTCTGAACCAGACCCTGCTTCAGACATACTTATGCCTTGCTCTCTAATCTGAACAGACCCCAACTTCACTCCAAGCCCCACCCAATGAGTCCTTGGCTCTCCACCCAGGATGAAAGGGACTTTCTCGGTTTCTGAACTGTCCCCTCTCACTCCCTGACCCCCAACAGAATCTCCAGGTTGGATTCTGAGGGTGGTCTTCCAAGCAACGGAAGCCACAGGCTGAAAAGTCTGGTGAGACTCTTACCTGAGACTGGAGGGTAGGGGGGAGTCTCCTTGGAAAACACCCCCACCCCAAATCCATTTCCACTGCCTTCCCAGGAGCACCGCCTGACTGAGATGGAATGCACTCAGGACCAGCTGAGAGATACTGTCCAAAGCCTACAGCTTCTTTCAAGGACATCAGGAGCCAGGAGCCAGACCCTGCCCCTCAAAGCACCATGTGTCAATGGAGCTGAACTGTCAATGGGCACTTGAACATCTCTTCCCACTCCATGTGGTCTGGAAGCCAAGCAAGCCATTACAGCAGGTTTTCTGACTGCCTCAGCCCTAAATGGCCATTAGTGGGGGACAGCATGGAAGGTGCCAATCACTCCAGTACTGTGAGGTTGCCCAGTAAATCTCCATTTCAGTAAAACCACCTCTTACTCTGCCCCTACGAATGGTTAATCCAAAAGAGCATACCCAGTTCTCCATTCAGCTCTCCCAAATTCTTACCTAATTTGAAGTCTCCTGAATGGCAATAATAAGCAGATTCTCACTATTGGTATAATCTGGGTCATCACTCTAGGAAATTCCATTCTCTCATCTGTAAAATGTATCTAAAATTCTTTACATAGTGGACAACTCTTAAAGTTATTAAATAAAAAGGTATTAATCATTGTTATGGAAAGCACTTGCTCTTTCTTCTATGAAGCACAGCTCTCCCATCCATCTACCCCCCCCATCACCTACCAACACACCAAGCCCCAAATGACAGAACCTTTTCTTTAAATATTTATTTATTCGTGTATTTTATGTATAGGAGTGCTCTGTCTTCATGTACACAAGAGAATCAGATCCCATTACAGATAGTTGTAGGCCACCATGTGGTTGCTGGGAATTGGACTCAGGACCTCTGCAAGAGCAGCCAGTGCTCCTAACCATCTCTCCAGTCACCCCCCACCCCAAAAATGACAGAATCTTTCAAGACTCCAAATTATGATCCAGGTACCTTATGGCAGAGAAGGCATAAGTCTGGGAGGCAGATGAAGGAAGGGAATGAAGGTGAAAATACAGTTGAGTTCTATGGCTGGTTGAGTAAATGGACAGGCATTTGAGTCCTAGATAAAAGGTAGATGATACAAAAGGTAGATGACCAGTTAGCTAATTCACTGAATGTTTGACCTGGCAGATTCCATGTTTGACCTCCTAAGGCAGGTCACTAATCATAATGGATATCTATTTAGAGAAGGCTGACTCATAATACAAAATTAATACTTGAAGTAAATGAATAATCAAACACACACACACCTCACATTTATTGAGACTTTTAGGACTCCCAAATGAGCCACAGAAAAATAGTAAATACACATGAACTCTTGTCCTCTTCACTTGGAGGAGACAAATATGCAATTGATAGACGATTGTATGGTTGAAATTAAATTCCTTGATTGTGTGGATAAATAGATACTTGGTTGGTGAAGCAATGGGCTGGTACATAGGATATGGGGGGATAGGTTAAGTGAATTTTTGGATGAATGTTTAGAAAGGTGAATGGATAGGTGATTTGCTTATTGGTTTTTTGAGTGATTGATCAATTGAGCATATGGATAAATGGGTGATGGATGGGAGAAAGCAACCAGCTCATGGGGTGTGTATATGGGCTAGTTGGAGGCTGTGATCCCGAAGACTAGGTGGCGGAGAGCTTAGCATTCAAGACAGACATAAAGTAGTTCTAGGGTATTGGAGGTATTTAAGTCCAATATAAACAACGAGGAAAGGAAGCTGAGGACTGACTGAGTGGAGTCCTCAATTATCTATGAATGACCCAAGGGAAAACTTCTAAGATTCCTTCCCATTCACCTGGTGTTATTAACAAACCTAGTATAGGAAGAATCAGTGGTGTGCTGGGCAGGATGTTGTCATGGTAACAGAGCCCCTCCCTAGACGCTCAGGTCCTTCGGGTTCTTTAAGGGTGACCTGCTTGGCCACACCCAATATGGCGGCACGCCCGTTGGATTTTTTTTTTTTTTTTCCCCTCAGAGGCACAAGTCGGGGGGGGGGCTGACCTCTTCATCATGGCGGCGCGGCGGGGCTGTCGCGCTGAGGTCACGGCGGCGCGCCAGGGGGGGGCGGGGGGCGGAGCGGCGGGGGGGAGCGATTTAAAGGGACAATGTCCCCCGAGCGGTGGAGGCAGCGGCGGCTGCGGAGGCCGTGGCACGGGCACCAAGAGCAGCAGCAGCCGTAGTGGCAGCGACGGCTGCACGAAGGAGGGAAGTTCCCACCCGGCGACTACGCCTCCCTGGTGAGGCCCGACCCAGCTTGAGAAGCTTTGCGGGCGGGGCTGAACTGGAGCTGGGAGGGGGAGGCCTGGGCCCGAGCCGACCGGGCGGGACCCCCTGGGGCGGGGGCGGGGCGGGGCCCGCAGGGGCGGGGCCTGCCCGGGGGCGGGGCCGTACAGGTGGGGGAGGGGCGGGGGTCTCGAGGCAGGTGTCTCCCTCCCCACCTCCGCTGGTCCCGCGGGGTCTCCGGCCCTGAGGTGCACGGGCGAAGGGCGCATCCCGGGGACCCTAGCTTCCCCGCAGGGTGCGTCCGCGCAGCGCCGCCCCTCTCCCTGCGACCCCTGCGGGGATTGGGGTGGGGAACGACCATCTGGACCGGAGCCCCCTCCCCAAGCTGCCAAAGTGCTCCGAAGTTGCGGTCCTGCCCGATCCCCGCCGGCAGTGCCTACTCCAGTGGGCACCCGCAGGTGCTTTCTCCAGGCCTGGGCAGGGGGACCCCTCCTGCCAAGACTGTCAACCCACCCGTATAGGCCCCCCGGGAGCACCTAAGCCCCCTGAGGGCAACGCCTGCTACCAGGCCTGGAGCCTCGGCCCCGCCCCGGTTGCCTGGGCCTGGCCTTACCATCTCCCTGGGGAGAGCGCCTCATTCCTGCCCTTCACTTTCTGCTCTACCTTGAAGGTATTTATAGGTGGAGAGGACAGCCGCCCTTCCAACCCCCCAGGGTCCTTATTTCTGAAACAGGAGCCCCATCGGTCCCTTTCATCCTCGGGCCACAGCAACCAGTATCGGTGGAGGCTGTAACTAATATTATTGGAAGGTGGCAGGGTGGAGGAGCCCAGGCTTGGTATGCCTGAGAGATCATGCTGAGGAGACGGGAAAGGGTTAATGGTGGGGTCACTTAAGGTTGTGTAGAGGTTAAGGGGCTATAAGCCTACACTCCTAGGTCGAGGGAAGGGTCCCAGTTTAGGAAAAGTGTAGGGGTAACTGATACATACGGGGCAACAGAAGTGAGAAAAGTATGAGGGCAAAGATGGGGGCACTTGAGACAGCACATTCATGAGTTGGGAGTGTGGAATTGGCTAGGATCCTGGAAACTGGAGGTATAGCCATAGGTTATGCAGTTACAGGAAAGCCCGGAAGCAGCTGGAAAAGGTGAAGCTGTGAGTGAGCAACGGGAGGAATAGGTGGAGGTAGAAAGACTGATGAGAGAAGAGTGAGATTACAGAGTGTACGTGTGTGTCAGTGGGGTGAATGGAGGTTGTGAAGAAGCTGGGAAAAGAGACTTAGTGTACTGAGGATTGCTGACGATAGAGGTGATTGGATTATAATAGGTGTGAATGGGGCCTCACTTCAACTGAGAGGTAAACTGAGGCAATAGACTGGAAGGTGAGGACTGGGGCTTTGAGAGGGGGGGAGCAACCAGAATTCCTTTCTTACTCTTCTAAGGTCCTCTTTGTCTTTGTCTACAGGCCCACAATGTCCTGCTGAATATGCCAGGTACTGAGTGAAGACCAACAGCTAGCACCCATGGAGGGGTTACTAGCAGGTGGCCTGGCTGCCCCTGATCGTCCTCGAGGCCCAGAGAGACTACCTGGCCCAGCTCCAAGAGAGGATATCGAGAGTGGGGCTGAGGCTGCTGAGGGGGAAGGTGATATTTTTCGATCTACTCATTACCTGCCTAACACCAAGGAAGGCCCCGGAGACATTCTGGATGGCAGAAGTGGCATTTCTGGTAAGAGGGCTCTGTGGCCTAAAGAAGTATCCCACTTAGTCCACCGGGCTCAGAGAGAGCCAGGTTACCCAACCTAGCAGGGGCTGAGTTGGGATTCGAATTCTGCTTGATGTACAGAACCTTCTTTAGTGCTCTGCTTAGTTTTTTATTTTTGCCCTTAAGAAGATAGATGCCTTGGGAGCCCATGACTGGATCACAGGTGCCCAGAGGATGGTAAGGAACTAGGATTCATACTTGTAGTGGCCTGGCTCCCTGCTCTGAGCTAGGCGTCAGCTGTTTCCAAATACCCATATCAGCACCCTGACCTCTTTGCCCAAAGCCCACTTGTTCCTCAGATGCACCCAGTTCCCATCCGCTATCTCAGCTCCCTTTTCCAGTCTTGATGGAGTGTAGCCCCTGAGCCATGGTCCAAAACAGCTTGGGCCCTCTAGTGGTAAGGTAAAGACCAGGGAATCAGAGATTTGGGTCACCCCTCTCTGCCTTGGTTTACCTCATACAAGGATAGCTCACACTGTCCCCACCTCCAATTTGTTATTCTCTTATTACGTACTGAGCACCTTCTGTGTGCCAGTTTCTGTTCTGGGTGCTGGGGGGAAATAATCATAAACAAAGAGGCAAGAGGTCCTGTCCTCCAGGGGTTGGCATTCTAGAAGGGAAGTCAGACAGCAAACAACTGAACAAATGTCATAAGGGCAGGTAATGATGGAGGCAATTCAGATATTAAGTAGAGTGCCGGGATCATGCCTGGGAGACATGGGAAATGCCTCCTAAAAAAAAAAAGTGCTGTTTGAGGTAGAACATGAAATGGTGGGAAGGGCCACTCATGGTGGTGGGAACAGCAAGTGCAGAGGTCCCATAGAAGGGAGGAGCCTGGCATGCTTGAGTACCTAACGGGAACCTGGTGTGGCTGGAGACTAGTAGTCTGACATAGCAGACTCCGTTTTCTTGGTTGATTTCCCAAAAACTGTGGCTTCCAATAACTGCCAAGCACCTCTTTGGTGGTTCCTACATGCCAAATTCTTTGCACGATCAATTCATACCATACTTAGAACCTTTGTAGGAATAGCCTCTGTTATTCATTTCATGTTAGGAATGGGATATCCAAGACCCTGAGGAATGAAGTAAGTGTCCCAAAGTCACAAAGTCAGGCAGTAATGTGGTTTCACGACCCTCTTCCTTCTTTATTTTATTTTTTGTGGAACTGAAGATTGCACGTAGGCCCCTTGCACACACTGCAAATACTGTTCCATTGAATTCCACCACAGCCCTCTTCTTTAATTTTTAAATAACTTCTCTTTTGTTCATTTGTTCTTTCTTTCTTCTTGTGTTTTGTTTTGTGCATTCAACATGTTAGGCCGAGCACTCTTCCACCAAGCTATATTTCCAAGCCTCATTTAATTTTTAAGATTGTATTCTTATTAGTGGTTTGAATGTCTGTCTGCATGTGGATATGTGCATGTGACTACTGGTGCTGTAGAGGCCAGAGGCATTAGACATCTGGGGTTGGAGTTACAGACAGTTCTGAGCTACCTAGCCTCCTCTTTTTAAGTGTTTTTTTTCATTATTATTATTTTATATGTATGGGGGTTTGTGTACATGTCTTTCTGTGCACCTCCTGCATGTAGTGCCTGCAGGGCCAGAAGAGGACATCAGATCCCCTGCAACTGCAGTTATAGACAGTTGCCAACTGCCCTGTGGATGCTGGGAATTGAACCCGGGTCCTCTGGAACAGCAGACAGTATGCTCTTAACCACTGACACATCTCTCCAGTGCCTGTTTTTGTTTTGTTTTTTTTTTTGTTTGTTTGTTTTTTGAGATAGACTTTCTCTGTGTTGCCCTGGCTGTCTTGGACCTCAACTCTGTAGACCCGGTTGGCCTTGAACTCAGAAATCCACCTGCTTCTGCCTCCTGAGTGCTGGAGTTAAAGTTGTGTGCCACCATGCCTGGCTTTTTTTTTTTTTGTTGTTGCTGTTTTGTTTTGTTTGTTTGTTTTGTTTTGTTTTTTAGTAATTTTTTTCTCTTTTCTGTTGTTTCCTTTCTTGTTTTTTGGTTTTGTTTTGCTGCTTGTGTTGCTGAGTTTGGAACCCAGGGCCTCACAGAGCTAGGCATGCCCTCTTCCACTCAGCACATTCCCATCACCCCTCTGTGTATATTTGTAGCCCCTTGATCTGCCACTGCCTTACAGCACTTCTCATGATTTTCAGGTATTTGTGAACCCACCTTTATAGAGTAAGGAGGGGACCCAGCACTTGCCTTCCCTGCTGTCATGGACCCCTTCATCTGGGGCAGGGGAGATAGACACAAACCAGGCAGTAAAGTGAGGAGGAAGCAACCTGATGAAGAGGCAGAAGGTATCTAGACAGAGAGCCCTCCCTAACTTGTAAACATTGGAGGGAACTGCTGGCACCTGCCAGTATCCTCAGGACAGAGGGTCATCTCTTGGCAGACCACTCCTCAGGACCCAGTAAGTAGCAGGACTTTATCCCAGGTCACATAGGTAGCCAGGGCAGGGCTGGGGTCTTGACTTTGTGGGAATCTGAGAAATCTTCTGTAGATTCCAAGAGGCATTTCTTCTCCATGTTGCAGACAGTCCAAGACTGGAGAGATAGGGAATGTAGGTAGGTGTGTGTCTTTACCACCCCACACCTCCACTGGAGAGCAATGAGAGATTCATGTAGGCATTTGTTTCACAGCCTAGGTAGGGGGAGAAAGAGGCCACCCAGGGGTATGGAACCCATCCTTAATGGGTTCCCAGAGCAAATGGGAGCACAGGTGGAATGGCTGCTCTGAAGCAGGATCATTGGAGAAGGCCTAGATGTCTCTCCCACTACCCTCTCAGCTTGCTTGACCCACCTTCATATACTAGACACTTGCCTTGGGAGTCTTGTGATGTCTATAAATAGGAACAGTCTCTGAGATGCTATTCCATCCTGAAGCCTGGGCACTCCCTCAACCCTGAGAGCCCCTCAAGGACTCCCAGGAGTGGCACCCCCAAACTTCTCTGACTGGACATGGAAATACCCACTACCTTGCTCTGTCTCCCATTATGACTATCAGTTGGGACCCTGTCTCAAGCACCATTGCAGTCCCATATACCTCTGAGGTAGGCTTTGCAGGTACAGCAAAGTCTTGTGGGACTTACATGTTGCACTCAGATCATGAAAAGTCTGGTACATGCCTGCCATTGTTTGTGGGACAGGGGACCTGGGAACAAAGAATGTATCCTTTCTGGATTCATGGAGGGAATGAATCAGAGCATGGAGAAAGCAAGACCGAAGCCACATGTCTAGCCTCCAGCTTTCACCCCAGGACATCATCAAGCCAACCTTGACACCACAGAGCACCCACCTCTTCTTTCCCCTACGTCGCTGTTTCTCTGGATGGAATTCTTCCTGTGATCTCATTGGTCCTAATCAGGGCCCCTTGAAGCTGAGCTCATGACCGTGAATTGTCCTGAGGAGCAAACCGAGGCTTGGAGCTTTGAAGGCAACTTCTGGTCATACTCTGGCCCTTGCACTTGGAGCTATCTGGCAACAAAGCGTAGATCCTTGGCTACTCTGCCAAGCTGCAGGCTGCCTGGCTTGGAGTTTAAGTGGCTCATGGACACCCCTTCCTCTCATTTGTAAGCTGTCTCGGGGACCCCACATGGCAGGAAAAAGTGAGGGATTCTGGCACTGCCACTGACTCAGACTTGCATTCTGGGTGCCACAGGGACTTCTGGATCCCCTTCAGTGTGGAGGCTTCTGGGCAAAGCCCCCACCTTCAAGCTGCCTCAGATATAGGTCCTGCTTGGTCTCTTCCTCCAAACTTGCTGCCACTAAAAATAGGGACCTCATTGGAGCTGCTCAGACAAAGAGGTCAGTGTGCCCCCTGGCTGACAGTTCTTAGACAGCCATTGTGCACAGCCATCAAATCTGGGACACTCAGAATTTCAGAAACAGGACACCTGGGACCCTCAGACCCACATCTCTAGGCTGTGCTGGGACTTGTTACCTACTAATTGGTCGTCTTCTCCTGATTAGTTCTCATCTGTGACGTGTCTAAGAGAGACCCTGTTTCTTATGGTTGTTTTCCCAGCCCTCACGATCCATTCCAATACCCCATCATAGCTTCATCCCTTAAACCCAAGAATATTCCTGCTCCCGATGGGTCTGCCTCCGTGATTCTCAAATGGGGACAATCAGGTCCCACAGGGGACACTTTGGGAATGTGTGCAGACATTTTCAGTTGGCATGATTGAAGGATAGGTAGGTATTAGTGTCCTGTGGGCAAGTAAAAGCCAAGGGCATTGTTGAGTATCCTACAATGTGCAAGACTGCCTCAGCCCCGAGAGGGGTCCTCTCCAAATTTCAAGACTGCTCTAAGATGTGCAGATTTTTGTTTTAGAGGCTATTCCATTGTAACGTCCTTTTTGTCAGGCTCAGCAGACAGACCACACCTTCCTGACTACCCCCTCACATTATCATTTTTCAATTCCCAGTGGTAGGCCTTCAATTCCCAGGGAAAATTGGATGGTGGGTGATTTGAAGAATCTGTGCCAGCACTCGCCCTCTCTGGACCATCCTCAAATTGAGGTTGATCCAGCAATTGCATCTGTCAGGCCCTGGCCAGGGCACAAGTTCCCCCAGCGTGTTAACCTTGGCCCATGCAATTGGCTTACTCCCTGCTTGGCATGCTTGCCGTGTCAGGCAAGCGTGGCGGGTAGAGAGGAGCAGGCCAGGATTCCTGCATTGGCTCCAGGCATTGGCTCTACAGGCGGATAATGGAGAGTTGGCTCTATCTGTGTTGCAGGGCAGTGGGCTTTCCCAAGAAGGGATTCCATTCTAGGATTTAGGCCTGGAAAAGGATCCAGAATGTAGGCATTGGCAACATGTGGTTCAGGGTGGCCAGGCTCCCTACTCATTATCTGGCATGTGTTTGTTGAGTACTTGCATGCCAGGTTCTGGAATACTGCCACGAATGAGGCTGCAAATGTCCCAGTTCTCAGGGGGCTTATGTGCTTACAAAGGACCCAGAACATGCAGCTAACCACAGAGGGAACCTGGAAGTACCTGGGATAGCTAAGAAATAAATGAAGAAGGTGCCGGGCATGACGGCACAGGCCTGTAATCATAGCACTCAGGCAGAGACAGGAGGATGGTGAATGTAAAGGCTAGCTTGGGCCACATAATGACTTCTAGACTAACGAGCTACATAGCAAGAAGTGTCTCAAGAAAGCAAAACCGGGCGTGATGACTCATGCCTATCATCCCAGGAGTCAGAAAGCAGAGGCAGGAGGATTGTGAGTTTTGACATCAGCTGGTCTCAAGAAAGACCCATGTCTCAAAAGCAAAGTGAAGAGTAGGGATAAAGGTACACATCTGTAGTCTGAGCACTGGAGAGGTAAAGGTAGATGGATTGGGAGTTCAAGGTCATCCTCAGCTACTACTGAATTTGAGGCCAGCCTGGGCTACATGAGACCCTGTGCCAACCAACAGAAATCCAACAAGTCGTACATAAATAAAAAACATTAGGTTAAAAGAGAGATAATAGCATCTAATTTGAGTAAGTTGTCAAAGAAGTACCAACTGCAAAAGTCCTGAGGCTGCTGGTCAGATTGGTGCACACCCTTAATCCCAGCACTCAGGAAGCAGAGACAGAAGGATCTCAGTGAGTTTGAGGCCAACCTAGTCTACATAGCTAGTTCCAGGACAACCAGGGCAACATAAAGAGACCCTGTCTCACATACATACATACACACACACACACACACACACACACACACACACACACACACACACACACACACACACACAGTGGAAACAGGTGGTTACTGAGGCCAGAGAGAATTAGGTCTCGAAGCTTCATAGGGTTGGGGTTGGGAGAGAATGTAATAAGGGCAAAGCAGCAAGGGTACAGAAAAGAGAAGGGAAGGTGGAGAAATCACTAAAGACCCAGACCTCATGTGTGTGTCATTGTTGTGGCAGATGGGTCTCTAGCTTTTTCCTCTAGTTAGAATGAGAAGCATATGAGTTTTTCCAGGGTGTGATTTAAAAACAAAGAGACAAACACAGACTACCCTGGTTTCTGACTTTGGGAAAGACTGGAAGGTAGCAAGTCCCTAGGACCCTCCAGGAGACCTTGGGCGACTCCTTCAGAGAACCTCCTTTCAGGGTACACGAATGCAGAGGTCAAAAGCCTCTGAGGGATAGGGTTGGGCCCTACAGGGCCCTTCTGAGGTACTCCACAAGGCTCTTGGAGCTGAGGTATGGAGGGCCCTGGCCAGGGGAACCCCAGCCCTGGCCAGGGGGACCCCAGCCCCTCAGGGTCTCCCCTCTCTGTTGCAGATGGGCAGCCCCATCCTGGCCTCAGCGAAGCCCTCCCCCGTGCCACCTCCACCACCCATCGGATCAGCAGCTGGTGAGTGCCACGCTGGCCCTGACCTCAGGTAGGGCAGGGGGCCAAGCAGGAGTGTCTAGGCTCCATCAAAGCCCTCTGGGGAATGAGAAGGGGACAGGAGGGAATCAAGAGGCCAGGCAGGAGGAGGTGACTCCCCATAGACCAGCCCTTGGGTATGTTCTGGGACAAGGTGGGAGGTCTGATAGCAACACAGAAGGTCAACTCTCATTACCCCTGCCAGGAGCCAGGCCAGAGATGGACAAATCTGAAGGTTGGACCCTTGGAGTTCAGTCTCTCTGTTGAATGATGCTTAGATTGATACCTCTCTGAGCCTCAGTTTCCTCATCTGCAAAATGGAAAGTTACCATAAGATATGTTTCACAAAACTGCCTTTGGAACTCAAGGATCATTGGGAAAGAACAGGAATCAATGTCAATGTTAATGGCCACTATTCTGATTCTTTTGTTTGTTTGTTTGTTTGTTTGTTTGTTTGTGGTACTAGTGACAAAACTCAGAAGAGAGAGGGCTTACAAACTCAAAGCAGGTGTTCTAGCATCTATCCCTGAATTATATCCTCAGCCTTACTACTCTTTACTGAAGAGTTTGATGGGTCTAATATATAATTATGATAGTCTCAAGATTAACAAGTCTAGAAATGAATTACGTCCCAGCTCTCAGTTCAGCCCACTGACTCTTTGCTAAACCCCTGAGAGGTACTTTTAATATTGCATAGCACCAGTGGGTCTTAGAGAGACGGCACTATGGCCTCCACTCTGCCTGTCTGTACTACCTATTCCCTCACCTGTTCCATGGATGTGATCAGTCCACCCCCGCCCCCTTTTGAAGACAGGCTTTTAAAATGAAGGGAGTCATACATCTGTATTCCCAGCACTCATGAGACAGATATAAGAGAATCAGGAGTCCAGGATCCTCCTCTGCTACATAGTGAATTCAAGGCCAGAATGGACTACTGAGATGCTGTCTCAAGAAAAAAAAACATACATATGTACATGTGTTTATGTATATGTATGTGTATGTGTTGGGCACAGTGAAACATACTTATTATCCCAGAACCCAGGAGTTTAAAACAGGATAGTCCTGAGTCCAACACCAGGTGGGTACATAATGGGACTCTATCTCAAATAAGTAAGTAAGCAAGCCCATCCTGGTAGTACAGACGTATAATTGTAGCTACTCCAGAGGTTGAGGAAGGGAGATCTTGATTTCAAAACCTGCCTGAACTACAGAGTGAGTAGAAAGCTAGCATAACAAGATCCTGTCTCAAATTTTTAAAGAGGAAGAGGGCCTAGGGATGTAGTTCTATGGTTGAGTGCTTACCTAATATGAACCAGGTCCTAGATTTAATTCCCATCACTTGGGAAAAGTGAAGAGAGAACCGACTAGGAATACTTATATTAAAAACTCTCAGAACAGGGCTGGAGAGATGACTTAGTGGTTAAGAGCACTGACTGCTTGCTCTTCCAGAGGACCTGGGTTCAATTCCCAGTACCCACATGATAGCTCACAACTGTCTGTAAGATCTGACACTCTCACACAGGCAAAACACCAATGCACTAAAAATAAATAAATTATTCTTAAAAAATTCCAGAACTGCCAGGCATTGTGGTACACACCATTAATCCCAGCAGTCAGGAAGCAGAGACAGGCAGAAGATATCTGTGAGTTCACTCTAGACCGGCCTGGTCTACAAAAACGAGTCCAGGACAGTCATGGCTAGACAAAGAAACCCTGTCTTGAAAACCAAAACAAACAACAAAAAAATAAGTCCCAGAACCTGGGGTGGTGGCAATGACTTTAATCTCAGTACTTGGGAGGCAGAGGCAGGTGGATCTCTGTGAGTTCAAGGTCAGCCTCGTCTACAGAGTGAGTTGCAGGAGAGCCAGGACTACACAATAAGACCCTACTTCAAAAAACAAAACAAAACAAAAAAAAGAGAAGCCCCAGAGCCTGATGTGGTGACCACACCTTTAATCCTAGCACTTGGGAGGCAAAGGCAGGCAGATTCAGACATGAGTTTGAATCACGTCTGGCCTTTTTAATGTGTTCCAAACCAACCAGGGCTACATAGTGAATGAAACCTTGTGTTCCCCTGAAAAAAGTCCCATTAGTCTCAGGGCTTACCAGGTATTAGGTGAGGTAAAGTGGCCTGATTCCTAAGCACTTGAATTATACCCGTCTTTACCCTATGTAGAGTCATAGTCCCCCCTTGAAAGATTGGCAAGCTTTTAATATGTACCTGCATTGTGTGATAGTTCTCATTGGTGACAAGTGTCCTAAAGCTCTTTAGACATTTGTATGAGAAAGACAAGATCCCTGACTCTTGGAAATCATCTCCATTTTTAGGATTGGAAAACTGAGGCCCAGAGACCTTTCCTCATCTGCTCTGAGCTCCCAACCCTACCTAGCTCCCACCCAGGAAGGCCAGGTCACTGGAGCCATTAATTACTCCAACAGGGGGAGCAGGTTCATCCTTTGAGCTGTCCTGCCACAAAGTTGACCTTCACCAAATTTGGGGGAGAGATGTGACTAAATCGCCAGAGTTTGGGGAGGACCAAGACAGAAGCAGCCTGGAACCCAGGTCAGAGCCTTGGATCCTCCCTGGGGAAAGGTGAGAGTTGACTGTACCACCAGATTTGGGGATGCTCTTTTGAGGTTCTATCCCCCAACCTGTGGTCTCTGCACATTTCCCCAATGATGCAACAGGGCTGAGCTGTGTGGACAGATGTACCCTAAGAGTTGAACCTGGGTTTGATGCAATACCTCTGGAAAGGCCCACTTGGACTTCCTCACCTTTACCCTATCACTTCCAACCTCTCCACAGTCACCCTCATGCTGGATCTCAAGGATCCACTTCCTTCAGGATCTAACTGCTCCAGCCAGCCTGGGAGGACTGCCTATCACTACTGCCCTAGGGAGGGAAACTGAGGGTCACCGCTAACTTATCCCCATTGGCACTTCCTTGCAGCTACTGGGATGGAGACAGCCTGGACTTTCAGCCGGGCTCCCCACCACCCCATCTTCTTGGCCCCTTCCCTGCATCCCTTGATGTTCAGGGGTCTTGGGAGCACCCAATGGTCCAGGAGGCCAGGGAGGGCACCCCGTCTGAGCAGAGGTTCGAGGACTCAGTTATTGTGAGAACTATGAAACCCCATGCCAAGCTGAAGGGCTCTAGAAAGTTCTTGCACCACCAGGGTGAACTGAAGTTCTTAGAGAAATACTCTCCAAGCCACCACAAGTTTGATTGGCTCCAAGATGCAGATGAACGGGGTTCCCTGAAGGATACAGGGTTGCACCTGAACCTCCCTGCACAGCCACCGACTGTCACTTCCTTCAGGAGAGTAATTGTGCCAGTGGAAGACGCCCCCAAGACACTGGACATGGAGATTATGGGTACAAGAGAGGACCTAGAGAACTTTGGGGGGTTGACCCAGCCTTCTGAGTGGAGCCTCAACGCATCAGCCTCAGAAGTGGCTACCCAGACCTGGACAGTGAACTCTGAAGCATCTGTGGAGCAACTTCAACCCTTACTGTCCCCGGTGCAGACAGGGCCATACCTGTGTGAACTGTTGCAGGAGGTAGCTGATGGGGTGGACAGTCATGAAGAGGAGGAAGAGGAAGAGGAAGAGCCAGCTGTGTTTCCATGCATCGAGTGCAGCATCTACTTTAAGCACAAGGAACACCTCCTAGAACACATGAGCCAGCACCGCCAAGCGCCAGGCCAGGAGCCCCCAGCTGACCTGGCTCCACTGGCCTGTAGCGAATGTGGCTGGGCCTTCACAGAGCCTACTGCCCTGGAGCAGCACTGGAAACTGCACCAGGCTTCCAGGGAGAAGATTATTGAAGAGATCCAAAAGCTGAAGCCATGTCCAAGTGACGAGGGCCGTGAGGCACGGCTGCAATGCCCCAAATGTGTCTTTGGCACCAATTCCTCTAGAGCCTTCATGCAACATGCCAAGCTGCATGTGCATGAGCTTCTGCCCAGCCGGCAGGCCAAGGAACCTCTCAGGGGCAGCAGCCCAGTTATAGATGTTAGCACCCTCATCTGTCCATCCTATGGATACTCCTCAGGCCTCAATACTTGCATCTACTGTGGCTTCACAGCACCTAGCAAGAGTCTGCTCAGGGAGCACATGAGGCTAGTACATGCCCATGCCCATTGGCAGGATGGCGAGGCCTTTGAGGACCTCACTAGCCAGCCAGGCACTAGCCAGGATACATATACCCACTTACCTGACACTGCCACCATGGACTATTTTGGCAAATCTGAGCCTCTCTTGGCCTCTGAATGGCAGGAGAACTCTGCTGGATATGACCCTGGCCTAGCCTTTGGCTCAGACTATGAACAGCCAGACATGAGAGATTTCCCACTGTTGAATTCAGGCCAGCAGCCTTTTGGAAAACTGACCTTTCCTTCTCCTATGGCATCTGCCTCCTATTCCATACAGCTCAATAGAAACAAAAGCACTGTCCACCTGCAGAGAATGGAAGACAAGAGTCATCCTTGGAGTGAAGAGGAGGAAGATGAAGATATAGTACTGACTTCTGAAATGGATTTTCCTTCTGAAAATGGAGCCTTTCCACCCCCAGGCGTCCCTAGCCTCATCCCTCAGGCAGCCCTAGAGTTGAAGCAGACTTTCCAAGACACCCTACAGGCAGTTGTTGCCTCAGAGACTCAGCATCGGCAGCTCCAAGGAATGGTCCCTGTTGTTCTGCTGGCAAAGTTCAGGCCACAAGTCATGGCTGCAGCCAGCCAAGCATCTCCAAAGCTGCCACCTGAGGAGCTGGAGCTGAGAAGCACCCACCCCCTAGACTTGCTGCTCCTGGATACACCTTTGGGTGGCTCACTGGGCCTGAACACATTCCTAGAAGGA
This sequence comes from Lophiomys imhausi, assembly GCA_907164525.1. NCBI lineage: Eukaryota > Metazoa > Chordata > Mammalia > Rodentia > Muridae > Lophiomys > Lophiomys imhausi. Next base: position 1,398,052 of record CAJQZJ010032834.1, read on the forward strand.
GACCCAGCCATGGCACTAAAACATGAGGATCGGAAATGCCCCTACTGTCCTGATCGTTTCCACAATGGCATTGGGCTGGCCAACCATGTCCGGGGCCACCTGAACCGCGTAGGCGTCAGCTACAATGTTCGGCATTTCATCTCTGCAGAGGAGGTGAAGGCCATTGAACGCAGGTTTTCCTTCCAGAAGAAAAAGAAAAAAGGTAGGGCATCGGCCTTGCTCTGGGAATCCATCTCCCTCTCTCAATGGCTGGGAGCCACAAAACTGGACAGCAGAGTTCTAAACTTACCCACCTTTACTCTGAATCCTACTGTAGCATCCTACAGGGTGAAACTGGGGGCCTCCCATCCTGAGAGACCTGGGAGCTATGGGCAAGGTCACCACTAAATATTGGTGGATGTGCAGGGATGTCCCAGTGCCCTGGCCAAAATGGCAGCTGGAGGAAGGAGTTTGGGCACAGCAATCAGCCACAGGCAGATAATTCCATTTGATTCTTTAATGCAATAAATGTGTATTGAACTGGGTCTCTGTTCTGGACCCTGAGAGGCCCAGAGCTAGACAACAGTTCTGCTCTCTTAGAACTCATAGCCCAAGTATCAGGACTCTTGGTGGGCTTCAGAGCCTGAGGCCACCTATGCAGTGAAGATTTTCAGGCAAAGAGGTTCTGATTCCAGAGATCTACCTGTAGTGAGAGCACACTGGGTGACTCTGCTACTGGGTAGTTCACAGCCTGCTTGGAGAAGGTGCTAAGATGGTATTTGAGAGAATGAGAGTGTATGAAAACACACACACACGGTTGGGGGGAGATGCTAGGGTGTAGGGTAAGTGGTAGACAGTCAAGAAACTAGGCAGTTATGACATCAAGTGACCAGGGCTCAGAATCTGAGAGACCGTAATACCTCGAGGGCTCAGAGAAGGCTCCCAGATGTGAGTATCCCATCCTCTATTTGTTCATTTCTTCATATAGCCTACATTTAATTTATAGTACTAGAGTAATATTAAGCAAAAATAGACATGGAAAGGCTATCTATCTAATATTCTCATATTGCAAATCCAGAAAAGCCTCTTGTAGAAGATGCTCCTAATGCTGCCTGATGTACAGGCAGGGGTCTGGGAAGTCAGGATTTCTGGAATATCTAGTTTGGGGAGGGTGCATAAGCTGAGAGTTTCGGGTCAAGCAGAAATATCAACAACAGAAAGGAAGTCAGGCATTCCCGGGTGAACTGTAGACCTGGGAAGGAGGTAGAGAGGGGTGGAGAGAGGCTCCCTTCATTGTTATCCCAACCCAGGAAGTCTGTGTCTTCTCTCTGCAGTGGCCAACTTCGACCCGGGCACCTTTAGCCTGATGCGATGTGACTTCTGTGGGGCTGGCTTTGACACCCGGGCTGGCCTCTCAAGTCATGCCCGGGCCCACCTGCGTGACTTCGGCATCACCAACTGGGAGCTCACCACCTCACCCATCAACATCCTGCAAGAGCTGCTGGCCACCTCAGCAGCTGAGTTGCCCCCAAGTCCCCTGAGTCATGAGCCTGGTGGGCCGCCTGGAAGCTTCCTGACTTCACGACGACCACGCTTACCTCTCACCGTGCCCTTCCCACCTACCTGGGCTGAAGACCCTGGGCCGGTCTACGGAGATGGTAAGAGGAGGGGACAGGCCAGTCTAGTGCCCCTGCCCTTCCCCGGGGGTTCAGAGGGATGGATGGGTGAGCTGGAGGGTGCCGTGCTCTGTTTTCCTGGAAACATTTTGTCTGCATGTAATCCCAGCACTCGCAAGAGGATCAGGGCCAGCCTGGGCAGTGTAGCACATTCCAGGCCTGAGCTAAGCTACGCAGTCAGACCCCATTTTCTTAAGGTTTATTAACAAATTTTCTCACCACTATAATGCCACATAGGGGTAATTTCTTATTTATTCAAGGGCTGATTCATGGCCCTTGCTGAATCCAATTTCTCAGTGAGTTCTTTCTTGAAGCAATGGCACTTTATAAGCACAAAGCCATTGGACTCCTTACAGCAGCCCTATAAAGGTGGGTGTTTTCATCATATCCACTTTACAGAGGAGGAATCTGAGGCACAAAGAACTTAACTTGCCTGCATAAAATTACATAGCCGGAGAGAGACAGAAGCTTTGCAATCCAGGTAGTTGAACAGCAAATCTTTGTTCTGGGAAAATCCTTTAAATTGAACATTATGTCTAATAGAATTCTGTGAGATGTCAGAAATGGTCTTTAACAATCTGTACTGGCCTCGAGGGTCACTACTAGGTGAATGTGACCACTGAGCACTGACAATAGGGCTAGTACTGAGACACCGGTGATCTTACTGGTGTAGTGGATGGTACAGATCTAGAATCCAGTCTTTGGGGATATGGCTTAGTGGTAGAGTACATGCTTAGCATGAACAGGGCCCTTCATTCCGTTCCTAACACTCACTACAAAACAGAGTAGAATCCAGACTCTAGATTAAACCAGTTCTATGCGGCAACTCTGACAAACCCTTCCCATACTCAAACAACTTCATATACTAAGGTTTTCACCTCTATCATCTCATGTATGCCAAAACCAAACAAACAAACTAGGTAGGGCAAAGGGTTATTTTATTTTATTTTGCTTTGATGTGCTAGCATCAAATCCTGGGCTTTATTCATGTTAGACAAATGTTCTTGCCACTGAGCTATGCTTCTATCTTTGGGATTGTTGGGTACTTATTTTACACACAAAGAAATCCTGGATTATTTGCTTTGTCCCACCCACACATAGGCAGAGCTAGACTTCTGAGCATCTTATTGGTAGTATCTTGAAATCCAGAAACAATATTTAGTATTAGATTGCAGGGATGGACACAGCAGAATTAGAGGAAAAGTGAAAGACTTGTCTTTCAAAAAGCTGACTTTCTGGGAGCTTTTAAAAGGCAAGGATCTCAACTGGGCGTGGTAGTACACACTTTTAATCCCAGCACTCAAGAGATAAAGGCAGGTGGATCTCTGTGAGTTCAAGGCCAACCTGGTCTGCAGAGTGAGTTCTAGGACAGTCAGGGCTCCATGAAGAGACCCTGTGTGTGTGTGTGGGGGGGGGGTTCCAGCAAGGGGCAGGGCAGAGAAATCAGTTATGAGACTTAGTTGAATGGAATTCAAACTCTGGCTGAGGAATTAAACACATCTAAACTGGAAGAATTGATGCAGGGTTGCTGGGACTGAAACTTCTTCTATGGTTCCTCTAACTATAGTTCCCAGGCTTCTACCTAGAAGTATATTTTAGATTTGGCTGGACCCATCCCATCTGTAAGCCAGGTGAAGGCACTTGAGAGTTTTCCAAGGACAGGGTGAGGATATCAAACCTCTCCATCTTTCTTTTTTTTTTTTTTCTTTTTTTTTTGGTTTTTCAAGACAGGGTTTCTCTGTGTATCCTTGGCTGTCCTGGACTTACTCTGTAGACCAGGCAGGCCTTGAACTCACAGAGATCCACCTGCCTTTGCCTCCCAAGTGCTGGGATTAAAGGTGTGCACCACCACTCCCGGCCATTACAGACAGCTGTGACTGCCATATGGTGCTGGGATTTGAACCCGGGTCCTTTGGAAGAACAGCCAGTGCTCTTAACCACTGAGCCATCTCTCCAGCCCCATCTTTCTTTTTATACTTGTGTGAAGGTGACTGACAGCAGTGGCTAAAATAGTCATGCTGTTAATTTACTTCCAAAAGTTTGTTTACCGTATCAGAAATATCTTTTCTCTTAATATGAAGAAATAGACAATAAAATGTGCATTGTTGTGGGGGGGTTGTTTTTTTGTGTGTTTTGAGATAGGGTTTCTTCTCTGTGTAGCCCTGAGTGTCCTGGACTGGCTTTGTGGACCAGGCTGGCTTCAAACTCACAGAGATCCACCTGCCTCTGTCTCCCCAGCGCTAGGATTAAAGGAGTGTGCCACCACGCCCGGCTTTCCATCTCTTTATTAAACAAGAAAGAGACTGAGGCACAGACACCTTGGTGATTCACTGAAGCCACACCTCAGAGAGACACCAAGGCCTGGGATATGGGGCTTCCTGCCTGTTGTAAATGATTGTTTACAGGGATTCAGTTTTCCCACCTAATTTGGTTCATAATGTCCTAGGGTGGCTACAAGGTGGAGCCAGCTCTCGGATGTCTAGGTCTGTAGAAAGCAGTCTATGAGTGCTTCTGCTCTACGCCTTGTTCTTCTGTGGAGTCCCAGCACAGGCCTGTATGTCATGCTCACATTTCTTATCCCTTGTTTTTCTGTGGAGTCCCAGCACAGGCCTGTATGTCATGCTCACATTTCTTATCCCTTGTTTTTCTGTGGAGTCCCAGCACAGGCCTGTATGTCATGCTCACATTTCTTATCTGGCATCTGGGCCAGAAACTCCCAAGGATGAGACAAATACCTAACAGCCAAATTCATTTATGACCGATCTATTTCCATCCAAAAAATAAATAAATAACGTGTCACTCTCCAGAGGGAGCTGGCTCAAGCTCTAGGTTGTGAGGAAGTCGAGTCAGCTTTGCCTTGGCTTTGTCTAGAGGAAGGAGAGGGACATTTATGACCTTTTCAAGAAACAAATGGAGATGGGGTGGGCTATTACCGAGTAACTGAAACGATCCTAAAATCTTTGCAAAGTAATGGTGGTCCCAAATCAGGCCCAGGATGGGCAGTGGCCCTGCGTGGCAGTTCTTTTAGTAGGTCCTTCCCTTTTTGCCAAGTGAGCCAGAAAGGGAGGGTACCAAATTGGGGGCGGGGCAGGGGTCAAATTCTGGCCCCACCCATCTGTCAAGGAACAGCAGGACGCCGCAGTTTGAAGTTGGGGCGGGAGGGAGGAGTGTACCTTGCTAGAGCCATAGTTGAGGAAGGACCGCGTTTCCTGGATTGTCGGACAACACTATCCACAAACAGCTAGATAGATACCAGGGTGATTTGCGGGTAGGGGAGGATCATCGTGGTGGAGGATCTAGTGTCTTTCAGAATTGTTCTAGGTTTCCCTTGCGTAAGGATATTCGTGATCAGGTCGAGGTTTGTCTACCTGGCTAGAGAGACTTTAAAAAAAAAAAGAAGAAGAAGAAGAAGAATGGAACAGGGTCTCAAGGCAGGTCCTAGCACTACTGTCAGGGTTCTAGTTCTGAATGCTAATATTGAGGTTAGTGTGTGTGGCTGGAGGGCTCCCTTTCTAGCTGTAGAGGTGTGCGGATCCTGGAATGGGGCGGCTGCTAGAGGCGGTTGGCAGCTTGGCCTGCATGTGTGAGCCCTAGAGGTCTAAGCAGCTCCCAAGAGCTTGGAAGCCAGCTCCCTCAGCGCCCAGAGCATTTCGCTCGAGGCGCTCGACGCTCATCAGGTCGCCCTGGGTGCTCCCGGAGGGGCGGAGCAGAGCACGCTCGGAGGTCGCGGCGCACGGCGCTCCGCTGCTCTCGCCTGAGGCGGCCGCCCCGCGTGCGCCGGAGCCAAGATGGCTGCCTCCACCGCCCAGTGCCGAGTGACAAAAGCGGAGAGCAAGGCGGTGGCGGGGCCGCGCGCGGGGGTCGGCCGGGAGCGCGCGCCTACGGGGGCGCCATCGCCAGGTCCCCCAAGTCCAGGCCCAGTGGTTCTCCCCGCGCCGCCGCCGCCCCCACCCCCGCCGCCGCCGTCGCGGGACGGGCCCAAGGCCGAGCATGAGCCGGGGCCCGGGCCCGCACCCGCTCCCGCGCCCGCTCCCGCCCCGGGTAAGAGTTGGCGGAGGGGAGGGTCCCGGGAGGGGAAAGTTGGCAACCCTCCCGCGTGTGCCGCCGCCACCCTCAACACCCGCCGTCCGATCTCTGTAGCACCCCTTACCTCAGGCGCTGGGGCCTTGGGCCTCCCTCAACCTCCTGGAGGGGTCCCAGGCTTCAGAAGCACTCCGCCGCCGCTCCTCGGGACTCTCGCCGGCTCTGACAGAAGTTCCCCTTGCCTCTTTTGGAGTCTCAGAAGCTCCCAGTTGTTACGGTTTCGATCCCCTCGGTGTTGGAAAGCCACTTTTGGCCCTGCCCCATCTGACAGACGCGCCCACTTCCACCTGGAGACTTTGACAAAGTACTCTGTGTCATGATCTCGGTAGCCTCCTGGCCTGCCTTCTTGCCTCTGTGGGACTCAGATTGAGCAGTGAGCAACCTTCCTAGCCCCCTGCCCGATTGCTTTGTACGGGTCATTTCTGAAACCCCTCTGACACACAGTTCTTTCATCCTCAGAGCTCTTGTTCAGAATTCGACCTCATCGCCTCCCAGTATCCCCCATCCCTACCCCTTTTAATGCAAATTTAGACTAAGAAAATCACCCTTGATTCTTTCTCCCTTTCCGGAGGAGGCTTCCTCACTGTATGGAAGCTTAAGAAACTTCGTGCAAACTTCTGTCATTCCCACTCTACTTGTCCTTGAGTTGGTCCAGACTCCAGGTCCTTGTCCCACCTGCAGTTCGGCTGGCTATGAAAAGGTTGCTGCTGGGCTTGCTATTGTCTTTGAAGCTCCAGCTCCCTTGTCTAGTAGAGATGTTCCTTCCCTGTCCTGAGCTTCTTGCTTTTTCTGCCTTGCCTCTCTGGCCTCCAGACTTTGGTCTCTGTCTCTTTTAACTATTCCAACCTTCACCCCCTTATAAGTTCTACCCAGAGAATCGTTTTCTCTTAAGATGTCCTCCTGTGGGGAGTCTCAGCTTAAACTTACAGTGTATTCTCAGACCAGTGATGCTTCTGCTGGACTGAACCTGCTGTCTGTCTTTCCTGTCATTGGACAATCTCAGTGTACCTGCATTGTGCTCCTGTGAGGGTTTAGAGTGCAGCCTCAGCTCTCATAGAATGAGTGGCTTCCAGAAATGGAGCAGATGCCAAGGATGAGGAAGAAGTACTGTTCTCTCAGTCTCCATCTTGAGGTGGACAGCCTCACTTTTGATTGGGCTGAGCCTGTCTCCTCCACCCCACAGGCCTGTGTTCTGAGGAAAACACAATGGTGGCCATGGACTTGGGGTCTCCCTTACTCCCAAAGAAGAGCCTGCCTGTCTCTGGGACCCTGGAGCAGGTGGCCAGTCGGCTGAGCAGCAAAGTTGCCACAGAGGTTCCTCATGGCAGCAAACAGGAGCTGCCAGACCTCAAGGGTGAGTGCTTAAGTGACAAGGCAGGTGTGCTGGCCAGGATAGTCACGCTCGCTGGCACTCTGTGGCCTGGTGAATTAACGTGGGTCCCAGGCTGGCA
>CAJQZJ010032834.1:1405250-1422374 GCA_907164525.1 Lophiomys imhausi
GCACTCTGTGGCCTGGTGAATTAACGTGGGTCCCAGGCTGGCACTCTATGGCCTGGTGAATTAACGTGGATCCCAGGCTGGCACTCATCTTCCTTCTAGCACTATAAGGCAGGCACCAAGGAGATAGATACTCAGCTGTCACCTTGAGTTTCTATAGCTTTGGCCATATGTGTACCCCTCAGCCTGTTACCTTACTGGATAAGGAAGAGACATCCAGTAAAGCAGTGGGCAAGGGGGCAAAAGATCACAAACTGAGGTCTCTTGCTGACCTTGTTCTGAACTTTCATATGTCACAAGTTTGGTTTTCTGTAGACTACAAGATTGTTAAGAGTAATGCTAGTTCCTGGGTACATTATGAGGAGCAAAACCAGCATTTGCATCATTGAAGTTGGGCAGGGAGGCCAAGAAGCAGATGAGGACTGGGCCAGGACTGTGGCTTAGCTTTTGAAGTATGTGTTGAGTTGCAGAGTCTAGGTTAGGTATTAGCTTCATTTATAATGTATGTGTATTGTACATACACATTTGTGTAAGCATATTGCCAGGGACCTTGGTATGTTGAAGATCTGAAAGGCATCTCCACTGGTTGGACCTCAGAGTGTGTGGTCTCCTGTTATGCGCCCTTGGGCACACTGTTCCCTTCTCTGAGCCTCAGTTTCCTTATTTTCAAACCAGAAATACTAACCCCCACCAAATTAGAATTGTCAGGTTCAAAGGGATTTGGCAGAAGCAGAACACTTATTTTGGACCTGGGTAACGGGAGGAGAATGGGTTAGGTATATCCACAAGGCCTCATAGCCTTCCATCCTGGCCTCCATCTCGCCCTCTAGCCCAGAGCCTGACCACCTGTGAGGTCTGCGGTGCCTGCTTTGAGACACGAAAGGGCCTGTCCAGCCACGCACGGTCACATCTGCGGCAGCTGGGGGTCGCAGAGTCAGAAAGCAGTGGTGCTCCCATCGACCTCCTCTACGAGCTGGTGAAACAGAAGGGCCTGCCTGACACTCCCCTTGGGCTGCCCCCTAGCCTGACCAAGAAGTCTAACTCACCAAAGGAGTTGGTTGCTGGGGTTGCCAGGCCTGGCCTGCTCACCCTGGCTAAACCTATGGATGCCCCTCCTGTCAACAAAGCCATCAAGTCACCTCCTGGCTTCTCAGCCAAGGGCCTGGCCCACCCATCCAGCTCTCCACTCCTCAAGAAGGCCCCACTGACTCTGGCAGGATCCCCTACACCCAAGAATCCTGAGGACAAGAGCCCCCAGCTGTCCCTGAGTCCCCGGCCGACTTCCCCAAAGGCACAATGGCCCCAATCTGAGGATGAGGGGCCTCTGAATCTCAGTGAGTGTGGGTACTGGGAGCTGAGGGGGTGCTGGGATGTTACATGGTCCTCAAATGAGGAGGGCCTAGGGTAGGTATGAGGCCTGCAGCTCTTGCCTCCTGGTCATCCAGGTCAGTCCTGGTTGAGGCACTCACTATGTCTCCTGTTGGGCTGCCCCATGATGGTCATTTTTTCCCATTCCACTGATCTTCCCTTGGAGGCCTGCTACAGGTCTGAGCCTGCTAAGTGTCTTCTAACTTGACACTTAAGAAGAGCTCTTGTCCTCTGAACTGATAGTTGGGGTGGTGAAAGTAACCAGGGTGCTATGGACCTGGCTTTCCCAGTGAGAGTTTAAGATATCTTGGATCATACAGGTAGATGGATAGTCAGTCTACCAGACAGGAGCTCCTTGCATTGACTCCTTTTTTTCATGTTTCCTGGCCATTTGTGGTAAGGCATCTCTCTGTGCTCAGAGGTAGAGACCCTGCACTGTGGCTGTTGTGTACTTGGCAAGTGGGGTTTGGGAAGAAACCCTCAAGTTTACTAGTGAGGTTTCAGGAGGAGTCCCTCATGCTCTCCCATATGTTGGCAGGTATTAGAGCCTGGTGATACCTGGGTTTCCTGGCAGCCATTTGCATTGAATCTGCTGTGGTTTTTAAGGGTTAGGAAGTGGTACTTGATAGTCTGGTGGTACCCCCTGCTCTTCACCTTCCTTCCTCCGCTGTAGTTCCCATAACAGGAGTCTCAGGGGAGAGGGCCCCGGGAGCATCAGGATTTGCCACAGAACTATATCCTTAAGCTCCCTACCTTCACTTGATACCAATAGACTAGGGAGGGAACAGGCTGCTCCACTACCTGAAACCTCTAAAAAAAAAAAAAAAAAAACCCAACCCAAAACCTGTCTAAAGCATGAAAGTTGGACTCCTAACCACCCAAGCAGCTGAAAATCACAGCAGACCCTCCTGCCTTCATCCCCTAGGTCCGACCAAGGTGGCGGCCGTGAACCCCTCCCCCCCCCTGTGTTTTGTCTCCGCAGCTTTAGATAGTGACGGGGGCAGAGAGCTGGACTGCCAGCTGTGTGGTGCCTGGTTTGAGACCCGCAAGGGCCTGTCCAGCCACGCCCGTGCCCACCTGCGCCACCTGGGCGTCAGCGACCCGGATGCCAAGGGATCCCCCATAGACGTGCTCCACGGGCTCATCAGGAGGGACGGCATCCAGATTCGCCTCCCACCCGGGCGGGGAGCCCTGGCCCAGCTGGGGCGGCCTCCTTCCACCTCCACGGCCCTCTCCTTGCTCCCTCCCCCACCGCCGGCCAAGAAGGCCAAGCTGAAGGCCTCGGGTATGGCCAGCCCCTGGGGGAAGCAGGATCTCTCGGCCGCCGGCATTTTCTGGGCCTCTGATGTGGAGCCATCTCCTCTCAACCTCTGTAGGTTCTCTCTTCAGCTGCCCTTCCTCCCTGTGGGCCCTGGAGCCCCTCCCTAGGGGGTCATGGCCCCCTCCCTACTCCCTTCCTGTTGTAGTAGGGAGTAGACAGGGGCCCTTGGCAGTGGGCTGACTCAACCCAGAGATTTTGTTGGCAGTGGGCTGCTGGTGCCTCTCTCTTGGCCTTGACCTCTATCACCATGACCCTGCCTAAGAATGAAGGCCAAGGGGATGGTCCTACCTTTTGGTGTGGAAAGTACCCTGGGTCTAGACAGTATGTGGTACCTAGGCTGGCTGCTTCCTGTCTCCTGCCCTGTCCTTATTGGGACCTACAGAGTATTGGTATGCCCTCTGCCAGGACAGAGGTCTTATTAGCTCTCTGGAGCTTACCCCACAACCTTGCTCCTGCCCCGTGTCTGACCCCGCCGCTCAGCTGCCATCCACTGTCACCCTAGCTTATGAACATATTGCTGCCCATGCCTAGCTGGCCAGGGTGCTCCTGCGGGTGACTATCCTGATAATGTTCATGATACTAACTACACCTTTTTTTTTTTTCCTGCTGCAGCTTCAGGCCCAGAGCCAACAAGAGACATCCGCTGCGAGTTCTGTGGTGAGTTCTTCGAGAACCGAAAAGGCCTGTCCAGCCACGCACGCTCCCACCTTCGCCAGATGGGTGTGACTGAGTGGTATGTGAATGGCTCACCCATCGACACACTGCGGGAGATCCTGAAGAGACGGACCCAATCCAGGCCAGGTGGACACCTTCACCCAGCAGGGCCTAGCCCAAAAGCCCTGGCCAAGGTAGTGGGCAGTGGAGGTCCTGGCAGCTCACTAGAAGCCCGCAGTCCCTCGGATCTTCACATCTCACCCTTAGCCAAGAAGTTGCCACCACCACCAGGCAGTCCCCTGGCCCACTCACCGACTGCTTCTCCTCCTCCCACGGCCCGGAAAATGTTCTCAGGCCTTGCCACGCCCTCTCTGCCCAAGAAACTGAAGCCTGAACAAATGAGAGTGGAGATCAAGCGAGAGATGCTGCCAGGGGCCCTTCATGGGGAGCCACACCCATCTGAGGGTCCCTGGGGCACACCTCGAGAAGACATGGCACCCCTCAATCTGTGTAAGTGTGACTCTGTGTCAGGTCAGGTAGAACAGTTGGCTGGAGCTCCTACCCATACCCTTTTAGGAGTATCCATAGATCCCAGGACTGAAATGGAAGATAAACAAGTCCAGAGAACACAGAACTTGCTGTTTAGACTCCTATACCCAAGCTGCTGCTTGTTTCTCTGTTATTCATGCAGAAGAGGTAGAATCATATAATTATATGTAATGCCCTCTTTAGCCAGTTGGTAGTGACTGGCAATCAGATTCCTAGGGAGAACAGTTGCAGGATGCATTCCTGATGTCTGCCACTGGCAGGAGTAGAGGAATGGCATTCAGCGTTTTGAACTGTGTCTAACATTCCTGGTATTTGAGTGCTTGACATTTGGAGTCAAGTTTGAGTCAAGATCTCTAGTCTCCGTAATGCAGTAGTGAGTTGGGCAAGTGTCTTCATTTGGAAGATGGAAATCAGCATAATTCCATGTCTCATGTCTATACAGTTTTCTTGAGAATTAAGTGTGATGAAGCACCTGGCATGATGCCAGGTTGCAAAAAGTTCCTTGTATCTCATAGTTGCTGTTGTGTCAATGTTACTTGCTTCCCTGGCCCTCTTATCACACTATGTTCATTCTTCTTGGGCTGATTATCTGCTATACTCCAAGCAGCCAAGCATGGCTTCACCTTAGAACTCACATGCCAGCTCCCTGCCATGTACTGTGAACCCTTCTGATTTTAGACCCTCCCAGCAACATTGGGATGTGGTTTTTCTTTTTTTTTTTTTTTTTTTTTTGGTTTTTCAAGACAGGGTTTCTCTGTGTAACAGCCTGGCTGTTCTGGACTCACTTTTGTAGACCAGGCTGGCCTCGAACTCACAGAGATCCGCCTGCCTCTTCCTCCCGAGTGCTGGGATTAAAGGCATGCGCCACCACGCCCGGCTGGGATGTGGTTTTTCATCTCCATCTTGCAGAGAAGGAAACAGGCTCAGAGAGAGAAAGTAGCTTGCCCAGCCTCACTCAGGGAGACCTTGTGAAGCCAGCTAGAATTTGAGGTAACAAGACAATAAGAAGGGCTGGATATATGAAGTGCCTTGAAGGCCCAGAAGAGGTTACAGTTCACTGGAGTCTGGGGGGAGGGGCCGCCCGGATAGGGGCATCTTGAAGTCTGGCACTGTCTTGGGTCTTGAGCTTGGAGGCTTCCTGCCCATAGCCACTGCCTCCTTCTCTTCCCCCTACCCTGGACCCCTTGCAGCATCCCGGGCAGAGCCAGTGCGTGACATCCGGTGCGAGTTCTGTGGTGAGTTCTTCGAGAACCGAAAGGGTTTATCTAGCCACGCACGCTCCCACCTGCGCCAGATGGGTGTGACTGAGTGGTCTGTCAATGGCTCACCCATTGACACACTTCGGGAGATCCTGAAGAAGAAGTCGAAGCTGTGCCTCATCAAGAAAGAGCCTCCAGGGGGGGACCTAGCTCCTGCCCTCGCTGAAGATGATTCCCTGACAGCAGCTCCCGGGGCTATGCATTCCCCACTGCCTCTCTCACCCCTGGCTAGCCGGCCAGGAAAACCAGGAGCTGGGCCAACCCAGGTTCCCCGGGAGCTCAGCCTGTCACCCATCACAGGGGCTAAGCCCTCAGCTACTAGCTATCTGGGCCCAGTGGCCACCAAGCGGCCCCTCCAGGAGGACCGATTCCTCCCAGCAGAGGTCAAGGCCAAGACCTACATCCAGACTGAACTGCCCTTCAAGGCAAAGACTCTCCACGAGAAGACCTCCCACTCCTGTAAGCAGTAGGTGGTAGGGTCTTGGGATGGCTTTTGTCAGGGCAAGCAGGGTCCCTGAGGCTGGGTCCCTGTGGGAGGTGGGATTAGCTCCTGACCTTGCTTAGGCCACCTGGGTATGCCAGCATTCTCAGAGCAGCAACCTTCTCTGTCTGTAGCCACCGAGGCCTGCTGTGAGCTCTGTGGCCTTTACTTTGAAAACCGCAAAGCCCTAGCCAGCCATGCAAGGGCACACCTGCGGCAGTTCGGTGTGACGGAGTGGTGTGTCAACGGCTCCCCCATTGAGACGCTGAGTGAGTGGATCAAACACCGGCCCCAGAAAGTGGGCGCCTACCGAAGCTACATCCAGGGTGGCCGCCCCTTTACCAAGAAGTTCCGAAGTGCTGGCCATGGCCGTGACAGTGACAAGCGGCCACCCCTGGGGCTGGCACCTGGGGTCCTGTCCCTGGTTGGCAGAAGTGCTGGGGGGGAACCAGGGCCTGAAGGTGGCAGGGCAGCTGACAGTGGTGAGCAGCCTCTGGCAACCAGCCCACCTGGGACCGTGAAGTCAGAGGATCACCAACGGCAGAATATCAACAGTGAGTGCTGGTTGAGGAGGGTTGGGATGGAGAGTAGACACCATCGAGTGCTTACCCAACCACCACATCTTAGCTGCTTAGTCCCCTCCCTTTATCAGTGTGCCATTCTACCCATGCATGTGGCATTCAGTCTTGAGTGCTAACAACCTCTGCCCCCTTGTGCTTGTTGAAAGCAGGGGTGTCTCCAGGGCCCTAGCCCTCCTGTTCACCTATCCCTCTCTCTGCTTTAGAATTTGAACGCCGACAAGCCCGCCCCCCAGATGCCTCAGCAGCTCGGGGCAGTGAGGAAGCCAATGACCTGCAACAGAAGCTGGAGGAGGTGCGGCAACCCCCACCCCGGGTCCGGCCAGTCCCCTCTCTGGTGCCTCGGCCCCCTCAAACGTCGCTGGTCAAGTTTGTAGGCAACATCTATACCCTCAAGTGCAGGTATGCTAACACCTAGCAGGGCCTTGGCTAGTAGAAGCCTGGAAATGAGGCAGTCTCTGCAGCCTGGGGGGTGGAGTCTCATGGGCTGTCTGGAGATATAGCAGGGCTCCAGTTAAGGGCTTCTTCTCACTGACAGTGGAACTTCAGAGTGTCATCAGGCTGATACCCTGAGCTTTGTAGCCACTGCATTCAGTGCTAGTAGCTGACACTTCTCAGCATAGTGACCTCAGGCAAGAGCTTGCCTGCCACCTGCCTGCCTCCATTTTTCCACCTTTAAAAAGAGTTCATCATGGCATGATGGTGCACATCTTTAATCCCAGCACTCAGGAAGCAGAGACCGGTTATATCTCTGTGAGTTCAAGGTCTGCCCAGGCCAGCTAGGGCTACAAGGTGAGACCCTGTCTTTTTAAAAAACATTTCATTCAGACCAAATTGATAGAGCTGTTGTGAGAACTGAATTTAATAGTAAAGCTCTGAGAACCTTGCTGACACCTAATAAGGACTCAGTTGTATTTTCCTACTAAGGAAAAAAAAAGTCTCAGTTAAGTCTTATGAATATATACACACACCAGATACCAGGAAATAGGGACTTTAGAGACTTGAGGTGACTCAACTCAGGCTATATAATACAGGCCAAGTCAAAAGTAGCATCCAAGGTGAGTGTGATGGTTGAGGCCTGCCATCCTAGCCCTTGAGAGGCTAAGAGAAGAAGATTGCCACCAGTATAAATCCAGCTGAATTACATAATTTCTGGGTCAGCATGAGCCACAGAGTTAGAAAGCATGTCTCCCAAAAACTAAGTTTAAAAACTGAAGTGGAATTTCAACCCAATTTTCTGGAGCAACAGAGCTCAAGTTCTAGGCCTATGTTCATTGGAGCCTAGCTTAAGGCTACCACAAGAAGGAGGGAGGATAGTTCTTGTGAGAGTTGGACAGGCTTTGCTTCTGTATACCCACCACCATCTCAGAGCAGTCACATCAGATGGCAAAGGCACTTGGGGAATCCTCTGCTTATCTAGCACTAAGGACTTCGTACACAGGAGACCCTGTCATGACTCCACAAAGTAGATGTAGCTGTCCATTGGGAGTCACCTCTTCCCTTGAGTCTTTGCCTTGACATATCTACACTGAGTAGTAGTAGTTATGCCTAACACTTGGACTAGGCTGTACTTCTGCCTGTCCTCAAAGCACTGGCCACTTCTTTCTCTGTTTTCTTATGCAGGTTCTGTGAAGTGGAATTTCAGGGCCCTCTCTCCATCCAGGAAGAGTGGGTGCGGCATTTACAGCGGCACATTCTGGAGATGAACTTCTCCAAAGCAGACCCTCCGCCTGAGGATCCCCAGGCCCCTCAGGCACAGACAGCAGCTGTAGAGGCGCCCTAACAAAAAAGCATTCCAGATCCCCTTTTGTACCACCTGTCCCCTCCTATTTCTCCTCTGTATCCTCCTCACCTTTTCCTTCTTTCTTTTCCATTTCCAAAGGAGTAAGCCAAAACCTCAAACCGGTGCCCCTTGGGGGCCGGGCACACTACAACCTGGGCGCCGGGAGCCAGCTAGCCACCCTTCCTCCAGCCTGAGGACTCTGGGGCCACAAGGGTATCCTCCTTGAGCCCACCTGGTTGGTCCAGTAGCCAGGCCCTTGGTGGTGGCCAACCTGGTTTCAGGGGAGAACAACACTTCCCTGTGTCTAGCAACTAGGCAGGGCTATGTCTGCCATCCGTGGCCATTTGCAAAGACCCCAAAGAACCCTTTTCCCTTTTGCCCCAATGAATATCTATTCTCACTCATGCATAGGCATACATACAAACACACCTCGTGAGACCTGGGATCTGCCCTAGCCCCCTCAGTTCCCAAGTCAAACGACCACATCACGCCACGGTGCTTGCTCAGGGGAATCGAAGCTCCCTCTGCTAACCCACTAGGGCTTGGGAGCCCCCGCTGAGCCCACAATGCCACGGAAATTCTTGTTGGCTGCCCCCACCCCCAAAAGGGGCCTTCCTAGCTTGGAAGAGCCCAAAGCTGATAGCTGCCTCCTGCCATGTCAGAGCCTCAGGGGCTCCAGGGCTGGGAGGGTAGAGTGAGGGGTGGGACTCTCCTCCCCCACCCCTGCCACCCTCCCCCTTTTCACTGTTGCTTTCTATGTATAGCTCCCTAGATCTTTCACTTTTTTAAAAAATGCATTTTGTGTAGAGAATAAGGAATGTGGATCTTTTTATTTTGCAATCCTGGGCCAGCTAGATACTGGGAGCTAATTGACCTTTTAACCTTTTTTCAGTGGC
This sequence comes from Lophiomys imhausi, assembly GCA_907164525.1. Lineage (NCBI taxonomy): Eukaryota > Metazoa > Chordata > Mammalia > Rodentia > Muridae > Lophiomys > Lophiomys imhausi. The sequence continues at coordinate 1,414,137 of CAJQZJ010032834.1, forward strand.
CACCTTTTGGTTATCAATGTACCTAGAAATATGTAAATTAGATTAAATTTCTCTTCTGGAAACACCCCAGGGCAGCCAGCCAGTGTGTGTTTTTCTATTGAGTAGACAGGCTGGCACTGGTTGACAGCCGGGGCTGGGGAAAAGGGTTGTGCCTGGCCAGAGGCCCTGGGTTTCCTCTGTTGGCCACCAAAGAGACCAAACACAGCTGGGGATAAGTCCAAGTTCTCAGCTGTTGGCCCTTGGTGCTATGGCTGGTGGAGGTGGGTTCTGATTGCCTGGGGAAGTGGCTCCCCTTAGTTGATGAACCAGGTCTCTGGTTGGCTAATCTGGGAAATGAGCCTGGTTGGGTTTAACCAGCAGCAATAACATGCCTGCAGGAATGGTTCCTACGTTGGTTTGGGTAGGAATGAGGTTCAGAGTTGGAACATAGCTTTTTTTTTTTTTTTTTTTGAGACAGGGTTTTTCTGTGTATTCCTGGTTGTCCTGGACTCACTTTGTAGACTAGGCTGGCCTCAGACTTGCAGAGATCACTTGCCTCTGCCTCCTGAGTACTGGGATTAAAGGCCTGTGCCACCATGCCCAGCCATTACAGACAGCTGTGAACTGCCATGTTGGGCTGGGATTTGAACCTGGGTCCTTTGGAAGAACAGCCAAGTGCTCTTAACTGCTGAGCCATCTCTCCAGCCCATGAACATAGCTATCTTTAAGATAGGACTTCAGCCGGGCGTGGTGGCACACACCTTTAATCCCAGCACTCGGGAGGCAGAGGCAGGTGGATAACTGTGAGTTCAAGGTCAACCTGGTCTATAGAGTGAGTCCAGGGCAGCCAGAGATACACAGACAAACCCTGTCTGGAAAAAGAGGGGGAAAAAAAAAGATAGGACTTTAAAGCTGGGCATGGTGGCGCACGCCTTTAATCCCAGCACTTGGGAAGCAGAGGCAGGCGGATCTCTGTCAGCCTGGTCTGCAAAGTGAGTCCAGGACATCCGGGGCTGTTACACAGTCTCAAAAAAAAAAAAAAGATAGGACTTTAAATGCAGTGCTGGGGACCTTATGCCAGGCCTTGAACATGCCATGCAAGTGCTCTGCCCCTGAGCTACATCTCCCTAGCTCCAAGGTAGATGTCAGGAAGAGACTTCTGAATACAAATAACAAGGGGGAAAATGAACTTGTAGCATTTATTTAACCAATCAGAGTCAATTACGTAACAGACAGCAAACAGGACCAATTAACATTTAGAATGCTTAACACCACCCAATCAAGAACTACTGATTTTTTTTTTTTTTTTTTTTAGTTTTTCAAGACAACATTTCTTTGTGTAGCCCTGACTGTCCTAGAACTACCTCTGTAGACCAGGCTGGACTTGAATTCAGAGATCAGAGTGCTGGGATTAAAGACATGGGCCACCATTGCCTGGCCTGATTTTTTGTTTGTTTAGTTTTTCTGTGTGTTTTGTTTATCAAGATAAGGTTTGTCTGTGTAGCCTTGGCTGTCCTGGAACTTGGTCTGTAGACCAAGCTGACTTCAAACTCAGAGATCCACCTGGATCAAAGGCATGCACCACCACTGCCCAGCTTGCATGGCCTGATTTTATTTTTTTTAAACAATGCTATTTGTTTACTTACCTAATGTTTATTGGACATATCTGAGGTGATAAAATTCTGTTGGCTCCTCCTGCTTTTTATTCCATGTGTCTATTTCATCATTTTCACTAAACAGAATGATCTCATCAGGTGTGAACTGCAGCAGGCCCCTACCCAACCCTATTTTTTTTCTGCCTCCCCTACTGTGTATTTATGCCTGGGGAGGAGTGTTTAACAGGCTACTGTGACAAGCTTGCAGGGGTGTTCTTGTCCCAGGTATGTGTTCTTTTATCTGGTGGCTCTTCTCATCCTCCACTGTCATTGATCATATCTAAGACAGGAAAGAAATGGGATTTTTCATGGTAAGAACTGACCCAAACATGTTTCTTCTTAGCATTTTTAAATATAAAATCCATTTTTGAAATATAAAAGCAATAGTGTGGTGGTGCATGACTTTAATCCAAGCACTCATGAAGGCAGAGGCAGGTGGATCGCTGAGTTCAAAGCCAGCCTGCTCTACAAAGTGAGTCTTGGACAGTCAGGGCTGTTACACAGAGAAACCCTGTCTTGAAAACCCAATAAATAAATAAGTATTGTATTTTAAAAAGCAAAAAAGTAGAATTTGAAAGTTTCAAAGACAAATGTAGTAACATAGGAAGGCTTTCCTATCCACTGTGTACACTCATGGCTGTCTCTTTGCATACAGTAACATGGCAAGGCCTTTACCCATTACTGTACACTGATAGCTGTGTATCTTTGCAAGGGTCACTGGCCATTCTTACAACAGGGACCTTTTCCTAAAACTCCTGAGCATAGCTTAAATCTCTGCTTAAACCACTCCATGATCTCAAAAGAAGCAGCCTTAGCCTTTAGCCTGAGCTCAACCTGTGAAGACATGAGAAATTACACAAGATCTTGGGTAAAATGACAACTTGTGGCAAATGCCACAGAATAAACTACAGGATCGAGAGGAGATATACCAGACAGTATGGCACCCCAAAGGAGATATGCATAAAACAGACCTCTGCTGCATGTTCCGAGCTCACATGCACACAGTGACTGCAACTGGCTTTCTTCCATGGGGCAACAAGGTCTGCAAAGGTCTGTTGGGGAGGGAGTGTTATCAGGACATTTTATCCTGGACAAATGGTAATAAAATAAAATGCCCTTGTTAATCACACAACAATCTAATTGGGCTATCCTATCAACTGCATTTGAGTATGTTTCTTGGAAGGGTCTAGATTTTTAAAGAACGCTATTATTACCTCTAAAGAAACTGCAAACAAGAACTACAAGACGACTCAGTGGCAAAGAACACGTAGGACCTGGGTGTGGTTCCCAGCACCCACATGGTAGCTCACAGCTAGCAACTCCAGTCCAGGACATCCAACGCCCTCTTGTGCCCACCTCCCGCAATAGGGATGCATGTGGTTGCACAAACATACATTCAAGGCAAAACACATAAAACAACAACAAACTGATAATACCAATATATCACCTTTAAAATTTCTCCAAACTACAGAAAAAAGTGTGTGAATTGTAGAGGCACAGCTTGATGCAGTTTCCCAAATGTTTTCTTTACAGTGTCCCTTCTAGGAATTATGAGATATCTCCCATGGTGACTTTCCACACAGTCAGATATGGTGCTTAAAAACAAGGCTGGTTATTGGGTTGTGTTTTCTTTTTTGTGAAAATGAACATTGAGCGCAGATTCTCATGTGTGAAGCATTTGCAATACTACATGATACATTTAGATACATTGCTTGCATAACAAATACCATATACACAACCACTTATTTAAAAAACAATTTTTGAAGGGCTGGAGAGATGGCTCAGTAATTAAGACCACTGGTTGTTCTTCCAGAGAACAGGGTTCAATTCCCAGCATCCTCATGGCAGTTCATAACTGTCTGCAACTCCAGTTCCAGGTGATCTGACACCCTCACACAGACACACATATAAGGCAAAACACCAATGCACATAAAAATCTTTTTTTTTTCAAAGTTGAGACAAAAGTGACCCTGGCTAGCCACAAATTTATCCAGTAAATTAGGCTGTCCTTGAACTCACAAAGATCTTTCCTCTGAGTGCTTTGTCTTTTTTTTTTTTTTTTTTTAGGCTTCTTGAGACAGGCTTTCTCTGTGTAGCCCTGGCTGTCCTGGACTCACTCGGTACACCAGGCTGGCCTCGAACTCAGATCCACCTGCCTCTGCTGGGTGTGAGTGCTGGGATTAAAAGCTTGCGCCACCATGTCCGGCAAGACAAAGTCTTATACTCACTGTGTTCCTCCAGGCTCAGTCTCCCAAGTGCTGTGATTACAGATGTGAGCCTCCATGGCCAGGTTTTGTCTACTTAAAATTGCATCTCTTTCTATTTTTCAGTGTTGGGAAGCTCACCCAAGGCCTTCCATACATACTAGGATAAAATGCTCTTCCACCGAGCTATATATTAAACCCTTACAAATACTATTGCTATGTAATGATTAAGAAGAAAATATTTACTTTTTGAAACTAGCTCCAATTCTTTTTCCTCTCACTATAACCCAGAGTGGCTTAGAACTCATATAGCATAATCTGACCTCACACTCGAGGCCATTCTGCCTTAGACTCCTGTATTCTGGGGTTACCGAAGTCAGCTACCACACGTGACCTGGCTCATTTATTTTAACGTTATTTCACATGTTTGTCAGGACCTTTTTTGGCAGTTAGATACTAATTTTCTCATCTCAACGTGACTTTACCATTTTTGTTTTGTAGCCGAAGACCAAAAGAATACATAAATGAGTGTGAGTAGCATTTCAGTGGCGGAGCGCAGGACGATCGACTGTTTCCACTCGTAACCGTCCAGCGAACAGACACCCGGCGCCCGCCACGCGTGGGCTCGCTCTAGTTGAACGCAGCTCCGCCCCTTCGGACTCACCCCTCCATCTTCTCTCTTTAGCCTATAGGCGCAGGCTTTGGTTAACAGGAGGCGGGGAGTGAGGCGGGGCCATCAGGGTTGGCAGTATCTCCAACCACTGTTGCGAAAAGGTGTAGAAATAGACAGGGAGCTAAACCAATGGGCGTGAAGTCCGTGGCTGTCACGAGCCAATGAGGTAAGGAGGTGGGGCTGGGGCGTGTGTGGAAGGGCCCCCCAGGGATTGTTGTGGCGTCAGACGCGCAGAGTAGCGGTCTGTGTCCACGGCTCGGGTATTCGCTGCCGCCATGAGCTACACAGGTAGGCCCATCACGGTGAAGGGCGCACTCAGGGTCAGGGCGGGACAAGGACGGGCTGAGTCACGCCAGGCTCGCCCACGTTTCCCGTGGTGTCGTGGTCACTGCCCTCTGTGGTCACAAAATGGCGCCCTAGACTCTACGCTTCGGGGTCGCATCCCTCAAGCCTTGGCTCCCAGTGACCTCAGCCGAGCACCCGACTCCTGGCTGCTCGAGGCCTTGCTTATGTCTTCTGTGAGTGTAGGTCCTAGGCCTCGGCGTTGGGACCCGGCTTCCACCACCTCCGTCCCTGGCTAGTGCCCCACGGACTTCCACGTCCTAAGACGTAGCTTCTCAGGCCTGAGCTTTTTTTTTTTTTTTTTTTTTTTTTTTTTTTTGGTTTTTCGAGACAGGGTTTCTCTGTTTAACAGCTCTGGCTGTCCTGGACTCGCTTTGTAGACCAGGCTGGCCTCGAACTCGCAAAGATCCGCCTGCCTCTGCCTCCCAAGTGCTGGGATTAAAGGCGTGCGCCACCACCGCCCGGCTAGGCCTGAGCTTTTTGAGACCAGTCTGTTGTGTCGGCTGCTGTCGCCATTGCCACCCCTGCGCAATTTCAATGCAAAACGTCTCAGATCCTCACTCGTTCCGCTCCCGTCTTCATCTAGTCCAAAACTGGGAGAAACGTCAGCCTCCCCCTGCCTCCAGGAGGAGTGTATATAAATAGTAAATACATAAATAATGTAAGTAATAAATATATGAAAGCTCTGATCTGTGCAGGGAGCTTTAGGGACCGAGCTTGAACCTTGGCGAAGAATGGCTACTTTCCGCATTAATTTACTCAACTCACCGAATCAGGTGCTGAATTGACACTATGAATGCTGACAAGAATTTCTTAAGCAGCTTATAGACGAGGGCAGACGTTAGTAGGGCAATAAATGATTGTACATTGTATTCCTAGGCCCTGAGTATCCTGAAGGGGTTCAGTCATTACATGGATAGCTTCGAAGCCTCTGGGAAGAGGTGAGGTTTAGGAAGAGATGTAAGCAGAATAGGAGAGAGTACAGATAGCTGGACCAATAAGCTGTTGCTGTGAAACATCCTGGGCTGGAACCGCCTACCTTCTAGATCAGTGGTATTTGAGCAAAGAGGAAGGTGGGTGATGAACATGGTGAGGGGGTGTGGAATATGCTTGAGTGACTGTAAATCATTCCTGGGTGAGTTGCTAAGGCCGCCTGGGTTTGCCTTAGCAGTGACTAATGAAACTTACCAGTCAACGCCACAGACAGTGCTTCCCACTTCGCTGGAGGTATTTCAGGCTTGAACTTAAGTGGTTGCTGGGTAACCCACATTCTGCTTGGAATGTTCAAGGCTTTGAATGGAACCTGAGCCTTATACTAGTCCTCCTAAGCCCCTGGGTCAAAAGCTTGCCAAGAACCTTGGATTTTCTAATAACCATTCCCTAGACCAGTGGCTCTCAATCAATAGTGATTTTGCCTGCCAAGGGGTACATTTGGCAATATCTGGAGTCTGGTTTGTTGGCTTAGTGTGAAGGGGGCTGGTATGCAGTGCTACTGACATCTAGTGGATAAAAGGTAGGGCTGCTGCTCTGCAACCTGAAATATGTATGGGTTCCACCACAAAGAATTTTTTGATGCCAAACATCTAAGATTAGGTAGGAGTGTTGGGAGGTTTTTTTTTTTTTTAAAGATTTATTTATTATGTATACAGTGTTCTGTCTGCAGGTATATCTGCAGGCCAGAAGAGGGCACCAGATTTCATTATGGATGGTTGTGAGCCACCATGTGGTTGCTGGGAATTGAACTCATGACCTCTGGAAGAGCAGCCAGTGCTCTTAACCACTGAGCCATCTCTCCAGCCCAAGTGTTGGGAGGTTTTGCAGGAATTAGTTGGAAAAGAGAGTCATTAAGTAGAACTTATGCTTAATGTCTCTAGAATTAAGATGTAAATCTCTTCACCAGCTCTGACCAAGAAGGTGAATGACTGGGTGTTATGGGATAGCTTGATAATGGAGCATTTATTTTTACAGATGAGGAAACTGAATTAGTTCACTAATGACCAAGCTTGAATTTCAGCTTCAGTCTTGTAGGCTGTAATTCTGCGTTTTGTGGACACTGCAGTAGCCAAGCTAATGAGATAATGATTAGTTTTCCTTTCATCTTGTTAGACTAAAAAGCCAGCAGTAACTTTATAATATGGTTCTTTCCCTTTAAAGAAGCAGAGTAGAAGCCAGGGAGTTGTTGGCACATGCATTTAATCCCAGCACTCAGAAGAAGGCAGAGGCAGGGGGATCTCTATGAGTTTAAGGCCAGCCTAGTCTATGGAGTAAATTCCAGGACAGCCAGGACACACAGAAAGCTTGTCTTGAAAGAGAGAGAGAGAAGAAAAGGAAAGAAGCCAACTAGAAAGTTGAGCCTTGTGGGTCATTCTCATAATCCCATCACATGACAGACAGGAATGTAAGTTCAAAACTGCCTGGGCTACATAGATTCTGTCACAGAAAAACAAAACCCATAAAAGATTTCTAAATTCAAACACATTTTAAGACACTTTTGTTTGTTAAGGATCTCATACTATAGCTCAGGCTGGCTTCGAGCTCATATAAAATGTAGCCCAGGCTGGCCTTGAACTCCTGGCAATCCTCCTGCCTTATTTTCCTTTGTGTTGGATTAAGTCACTTTAATATAACTTAGCGGTTAAGTCTTAGAATCTTTGAAGTATATGTTACTGTTGTGGTTATGTGTACATGTGTATGGATGTCCATAGAAGCCAGAAGAGAATGTTTAGTAGTATGGAATTGGAGTTATGTGAGCCAAAGTGTTGATGCTGGGAACCAAACTCAGTTCTCTGCAAGAGCAGCACATTCAGTTTTGGAATCTATCTCTAGTATGGAGTGGAGAGGATGAGAACAAGAGAAAAACAGCAGGAAAAAAATCTGGAGTCAAGCCTTCAAACAAAGGTCGGTCTGACATGTACTGTTTTGTTTTTTAATATAAAACACTTATCACAGCTTTTTCATTTTTAGAATGTCACAAGTGCTGTGGCTGGTGGTTCTAGCCTAGATTACATTTAGGGTGTCAATTGTCATCTGAAAGCTTGTCTGGTACTAGAGTTCCTACCACCAGCAGGACTCAAACTCCTGTATCTGGCAGACTGACTCTAACTGTAGTTATTTGCCATATGGGTTTCTCTCTAACATCACGGCAGCTGTTTTCCTCCAGACTAGAAAGATCCAAGAAAGAGCACTGTAGAAGGCTCAAAAGACAGTCATTTCTGCATGACTTAGTAGTCATACCAGTTACTTCTGTTACTCCTGGGTGGTGGTAGGGGAGAGTGAATCATCTCAGGAAGGCAAAATCATTGCAGGCCACCTCAGAGGTGGTTATCATCATCCTTCTCCATCTTTCCCTGTATTTGCAGCACTGGGGATAGAGCCTCAGGTATAC
>CAJQZJ010032834.1:1437728-1467104 GCA_907164525.1 Lophiomys imhausi
TTTAGTAATAAATAAGAGTTAAATAATAATTTAAAAGTTCGGTTTCACTCAGGTTCATTTCCCAGCACCCACATGACAGCTCACAACTGTCTGTAACTCCAGAGGATCTGCCCTCACACAGACATACATGCAGTCAAAACACCAGTGTACATACAATTAAAGAATAAATTATTATTATTAATTTTATGTGCATTGGTGTTTTGCCTATGAGGGTGTCGAATCCCCTGAAACTGGTGTTACAGACAGTTGTGAACTTCCATGTGGGTGCTGGGAATTGAACTCAGGTCCTCTTGAAGAATAGCTACTGCTCTTAACCATTGAGCCATCTCTCCAGCCACAAAGAATAAATAAATTATTTTAAAATGTTTTCTCTGTTAGCTGGGTGTAGTGGCACAAGCCTTTAATCAGCACTTGGGAAGCAGAGGCAGGCAGATCTCTCTGAGGTTTGAGATCAGCCTAGTCTACATAGCAGGGCAGCCAGACCCACATAGTGAGTCCCTATCTCAAAATAAATAAATAAAATAAATTTTCCTTTGTCAACCATGAACTCATTCCCTCTGTGGACAGACTTAGTAGAGATGCCTTTCCTGAAGAGGCAGTTCTCATGGGGCACATATTCTAGGTGTAGCTTCCTTCTGAAGGGACAACCCCCAACCCCACTTACTGAGAGTCATCAGAGTTGTCTCAGTCATTCCGGGTACAGCAAGTAGCATATAGTGAGTGCTTGCCCAAAGGGACTCCTGTAGCCCAGGAAGGCATTGAACTTGTGACCCTTCTAAGTAAATAGGATTACAGGCCTGTGCTTAACAGCTGGTAGCAGTCTTGTCATACATAGGAGGTCTATCCTTGCCTATCCTTAGAATGTAAAGTTGTCCTCTGGCTCACTTGCACTGGCTCCCTTGTTCTTGATTCTGGTAGCTCCTTGGCACCTAAAGCCTGGGTGACGTTTAGAGGCTGCCCGACAAGCAGAGTCCTAACGTATTTGTGCTTGCTTCCCAGTCATGTCTTCATGAGAACTGGTGTCTATTTCTGATGCTGGCACCAACCTGTGGACAGGCCCTTGATTCTCCTTGTGACTCTGCTGACCTTTTTTCTTGCCTGTGAAAATAGCTCCTTTATCACCTTTCCCTTATAAGGTCTTTCTCTTTCATAGCTTTTCTATAAACAGCAAGCAGCATTCCAGCATCTAGGAGTTCATTTTTTCTGAGATACTTGTTGCATAGATACACAGTTTGAGTTCCCCCATCCTGAGAGGATGTTTCCTTTGTGAGCTCTCATGGCACAGATTTTGGTTTTTGTTTGATTTTTTTGGTTTTTTAAGACAGGGTTTCTCTATATCCATGACTGTCCTGGACTCACTCTGTAGACGAGGCTGGCCTTGAACTCACAGAAATCTGCCTGCCTCCACCTCCAAGTCCTGGGATTTAAAGGCATGAGCCACCATACCTGGCAATTAGAGACAGCAGTGAACTGCCATGTGGGTGCTGGGATTTGAACCCAGGTCCTTTGGAACTGAGCCATATCTCTAGCATCATCATGGCACAGTTTATTAAATGTAGCAGTCTTCTAAAATTTCTTAGCTGCTTTCTGTCATTTTCCCATTTTGTTGTGTACAGCATAAAAGCAGATGGTCTCCATTTAGTTTGTTTAGTTTCCCTGTTTCTCTGTCATTCACTATGCTGTCTTTTCACTGTGGTTTGGTTTTCTGCCCAAGGATGAGTGTAGTCTGTCAGTGGAGCAGAGATAGCATGCACTAGGAGGTAACTGGGGTTCTCACCAGAGGCACCAGCAAAGTGAACGTCTCTTCTGTGTGACCTTCTTTGGAATCCCATTTTTTCTCATGTGGTTTTGCACCTTCGGACTTTACTGTCCTAAAGGAATTAATTTTTATTCCATGTGATCAGACCTGCAGTGCATTTAATTTATGATTCAGATTGTTCTTTCAAAGACTTTTTTCAATCTAAGAGTTGTATTTCCCCCTGCTCCAAGTGTTTTATTGTTGTTTGTTTTGTTTTTGAGACAGTCTCAAAAATCTGAAAACAGAGTCTCATAGCCTAGAATTTCCTGTGTACACCATGATAACATTGAACTCACAGAGTTCACCTGCCTCTGTCCCTTGGGCTTTTTAAAGTAGGGTCTCACTCTCTATCCCAGGATGGCCTGTGACTTACTATGTAGCTTAAACTTGTCTTGAACTTGCACAAATCCTTCTGCCTCCTGTTCTGAAGTGCCAGAATCGTAGATGGACATCACCCTGCTTGGTTCTGGGAGCTGCTTATTGTCCTTCCCTGATGCATTGCATCATTCAAGGACTTCTTGGTCCTCCCTTTTAAGGCAGGGTTCCCAGACCGTCTATTTCCCTGCTCCAGTTGGGTGATAGGGTGAGCTGCATGACTTTTTCTGGGAGACTAGGAACAAATGTCTGTACCCTAGCTATGGCAACAGTAGTTGACCAAAATTTAAAAATCAGTGAAGTCTAGCTTGGTGAACCTGAGTTTAGTTGGGGTTACTTACAGGAGCATGAGGAAAGGGTTATTTCTAGGGGCACATACAACTTGCAGGCATCTACATCACAGGAAAAGAATCTTCCTGAAGTGATTCCTTACACTGCCAGGCATGGTGAGGCACGCCTTTAATCCCAGCACTCAGGAGGCAGAGGCAGGAGGATCTCTGTGAGTTCAAGGCCACCCTGGTCTACAGAGTGAGTCCAGGACAGTCAAGGATACACAGAGAAACCCTGTCTCGAAAAACCAAAAACAAACAAACAAGTGATTCCTTACACTATTAACTGTTCATATGTCCTTGGGTAGGCTAGGAGCTTGTGTACCGTTCACCACTTTCATAAGGGAGTTCAGATAGATTTGTCTGACTGTCAGGACATCATGAGGGTAGTGATGCCTGATCTGATTTTAAGATAGCAATGGCCATGCAGAAGGCAGAGTTCTGCAGCAGAGTGATTATTTCAGTGTGAATATATACTTTTTGTATAGCAGTTTTTGTATTCATTCCTCATCATTCAGTCATTTGTTATTTTGTAGTACAGGATAAAACTCTATCTCCACACCTCATTGCTAAACATAGACTATCTGTGTTTGATATGTTTATATGCAATAAACATGCTCTGTGTACATGGTACACAAAAAGCTGAGTATCGGGAGGGAGTAGCCAAGTATGTTTGTGTAGTATTGTTCTAGTATATATAGCACCTTGGAAAGTTGAGTCAGAAACTGTACTTTTGAATTAATAGTGTGGTTTTTATTTCATATACATTGATTTTGCCTGCGTGTGTGTCTGCATGAGAATATGAGTTAGAGGCAGTTGTGAACTGCCATGTGGTTGCTGGGAATTGAACTCAGGACCTCTGGAAGAGCAGCCAGTGCTCTTAACCTCTCAGCCATCTCTCCAGCCTCTGTACTTTTAAATTAAACTGTAATAAACCTAAGTTCATGTTGTACTGGAAGCTACCGTAGAAATAATGGCCCTTTCTGCTTTCTGTAGGATATGGAACTTGGAACTCTGGGACAAATCGAGGCAAGTACCTGGCCACACCGCCTCCTTAGAACTGCAGCAGTTTCCCGTACCTGCCAGTGTGGCCCAGCAGGGTTTAGCTGGGTGTGTCTGCGGCTGGCACGGGAGTCCTTAGAAGGAGAAGGCCTCAGCAGCCTTCCATGCCTAAGAGTTTCCCCAGCTTGTTTTTGACCAGAACCCCTTTTTCCTGCTTGTCCCTGTCTGCCGCCTCCTCCCTTGTCCCCACCCCGTCCGTTTCTGTCCCTCTGTGTCCCTAACTGCAGGCTATGAGAACTACGGCTATGGCTACGGCTATGGCCAGGACGGCACCACCAGCTACGGGTACGGTATGGCCGCCTCACACTCTTGGCAAATGCCCAGCTCTGACACAAGTGCACACCCCGGTGCCTCGGCTAGCGGTGCCTCGGCTAGCGCCAGTGCTGATTCCGTTTTATCCAGAGTTAGCCAGCGCTTAGATATGATGCCGCACTTGGACACAGACATGATACAAGGAGGTGTGTACGGCTCAGGTGGCGGAGAAAGGTGAGTTGGGTACTGCCTAGGGCCTAAGGCTCTTCAGGGTTGACACTCCTGTCTGCTGGAATCTTTCCTGAATGTTCTTTGGTGTCTGCCTCCTCTCTCCTTGCTCCCATGGCCAGCTTTTCCTGTGTGCAAGGGGAAGAGAGGCCTCAGTTGTGCTGTCTTGACTCTATCCACAGAATGGCTCCTCAGGAACAGAGTGTCTAATGTCTCCTCCCTTCATGACAGACAGCTAGGAATTCAGTCTAGATTTTGTATTCTGCATAGTGCCAGGACAGGGCAAATTGGGTTTGGTGAGAAGGGTGGGATAATCCTTTGGGACTAAGGACTGGAAGCCAGGTCTTCTCCACCCAAGAGGTTAGGCAGATAAGAGTATTTGGGGAGCCAGGCAAGGTGGTGCACGCCTTTAATCCCAGCACTCGGGAGGCAGAGGCAGGCAGATCTTTGATTTGAGGCCAGCTTTGTCTACAAAACAGGTCCAATACAGCCACAGCTGTTACACAGAAAAACCCTGTCTCAAAAAAAAGGGGTGGGGGCTGGAGAGATGGCTCAGCCATTAAGAGCACTGGCTGCTCTTCCAAAGGACCTGGGTTCAAATCCCAGCACTATATGGCAGTTCACAGCTGTCTGAAATGGCCGGGCATGGTGGCACACACCTTTAATCCCAGTACTCGGGAAGCAGAGGCAGGAGGATCTCTGTGAGTTTGAGGTGAGCCTGGTCTACAAAGTGAGTCCAGGACAGCCAGGGATACAGAGAAACCCTGTCTCAAAAAAAAAAAGTACTTGGGCCTGGAGAGGTGACTCAGCAGTTAAGAGCACTGACTACTCTTCCAGAGAACCAACATTCAAATCCCAACACTCACATGGTGGCCCACAACTGTCTGTAACTGCAAGATCTGACACCTTCACACAGGCATACATACAGGCAAAACACCAATGAACTTAAATACACACACAAAGCAGCCAGGCATGGTGGCACACGCCTTTAATCCCAGTACTCAGGAGGCAGAGGCAGGAGGATCTCTGTGAGTTCAAGGTCAGCCTGGTTCAAAGTGAGTCCAGGAAAGCCAGGGCTGTTACACAGAGAAACCTTATGAAAAACCAAAACAAACAACAACAAAAACCCCACAAAGCACAAGAGTGCTTAATGGCCACTTGCGGGTGCCTTATAATTGTGTACTTGTTGAAAGCATGCCTGTGGGGAACTTTTGTCCTGGTTTTGTAAGTAGGACTACTGAAGTACAAGCAGGTACACACTTTGCTGAATGTATGTAAACAGTGGGGCTGAGTCTCACCCTCAGATCTGTCCTACTACAGAGGATTCTCCATGTGTGTTTTCATTGGCTGAATTTGTTTTGGTTTGGTTCAAGAGTTCTTATGCCATCCTATGAAGGGCACATACATTTCTAGGATAGGATGAAAAGGAGCTGGATAGCTTCTACTGATAGATGGGGGAGACCAGAGAGTGAGGAGGGAAGGGCTGGGCTGGGTCACTGGGAGGACCAAGAAAAGCCCCAGGGCTCCTGGGGAAGAACAAGAAACTTGACTTACATGGCTCACACTGCTGCAGGCCAGCATGAAGCCTTGGAAGCAGTGCTTGGGAAGAATGGCAGCTGCCATTTCTTTTGCATCTGTTCATGCTTCCCAGTGAGACTTGGAAAGGGGAGTACAGAGAGGGCCCTGAACCTGTGAGGTCTGTGGGAAGTGAGCCTAAGCATGGGCTCTAGCTGAGGGTGAACCATCTCTGTCCTAGGCAGGTGGTCTGGCCTCCTTCCTAGGTACTGTGTTGGGAGTGACAGAGCAGGGAAGGCCAGGAGCAGTAGGCTAGGCCGGCTGGAGTGGAGGGACTCCCATGAGCTCTCCCTTATGTTTGCCATGTGTCTCCACAGATACGACTCCTATGAGGCCTGTGATTCAAGGGCCATCCTGAGTGAACGAGACCTCTACCGGTCAGGCTATGACTATGGCGAGCTTGACCCTGAGATGGAAATGGCCTATGAGGGCCAATATGATGCCTACCGTGACCAGTTTCGAATGCGTGGAGGAGATACATTTGGTCCAAGGGCTCAGGGCTGGGCCCGGGATGCCCGGAGTGGACGGCCAATGGCCTCGGGCTATGGGCGCGTGTGGGAAGACCCCATGGGGGCCCGGGGCCAGTGCATGCCTGGTGCCTCCCGGCTGCCCTCCCTCTTCTCCCAGAACATCATCCCCGAGTATGGCATGTTCCAGGGCATGCGTGGTGGGGGTGCCTTCTCTGCTGGCTCCCGCTTTGGCTTCGGATTTGGCAATGGCATGAAGCAGATGAGGCGGACCTGGAAGACCTGGACCACAGCTGACTTCCGGGTGAGTAAGTTTGGTCTGCCCCTCCTGACCCCTGCTGGTAGAGCTACCATCTCTGAGTCGGCTCCTTCTTTCTGGTCCAGACCAAAAAGAAGAAGAGAAAGCAGGGTGGCAGTCCTGATGAGCCAGACAGCAAAGCTACCAGAACAGACTGCTCAGACAACAGTGACTCAGACAATGGTGAAGTGGGCAGTGTAGGGGTCCTACTTCCTGCCCTCTGGTCCCTCCCCCAACGGGGCTCCTGGACTGAACTTACCTGTTCTCCCCTTGCAGATGAAGGCACTGAGGGTGAAGCTGCAGAGGGCACTGAAAGTGCGGAGGCTCTGGAGAAAGGCTCTCGAGCAGTAAGTGTCCCTAGACCTTAGGCTCTTGCTCTCTGCATGCAGGTGGGGCCAAGGAGGATAGAGCTGGCTTGAAGATGCAGAGGTCACAGGCAATGTGGTGTCCCCTGTATGCATGGGTGGTGAGTGGCTGGCACAAGGAGTCTGTGTATCTGGGTAGAAGTACAGACCACTTCGCTAGTGGTGTTTCCTTGGGAGAAACGGGGCATGCAGGCCTATGTGTACCAGGTAGCAGGAAGGTCTGATGCTCCCAGTCCTGACACATAATCCTTTAGAGTCAGTATAAGTAACTGTGCCCTTTTTAAAGTTGAGTTTAAAAATTGTATATTAGGAAGGAGAGGACGAGGAGGGAAAAGAAGACGGGAGAGAAGAAGGCAAAGAAGATTCAGAGAAAGGTGAGTCTTCTGGGGTTCCCAGGTACTGGGGAGGCCCTTCCAGGTGCCTGTAGTGGGAGGGATCCAGCTAAGGGCAGGGTTGTAGTAGAAATATGACTGCCTGGGGACCTTCCTTATGGGACTAGGTATGCGTAAACAGGGCTTCTTCTTACTCTGTGCCCTCCCAGCCTGCCTCTGTTTTTCCTAGGTGGAGGTTATGGATGGTATGGCCCCCAGTCTAGCACTTTGGTTTTGCCTTCTGGTGGGGGCAGCAAGCAAAAGTGTGGGGAGCCCCTGGCACATCTCTCCCCCCGCCAGTCCCTTAGTAACAAACAGTTCCAAGTCCTCAGTGGCTGGTGTCCGAGCTGGAACCCTTGGTGCAGTTTTTACGGCTCTGGTTTGCGTGTCCTCTCCCTTAGCGCCTCTCCAGCCCTTGTTGGGAGTCCGTGTCCCCCCACCTGAGTGATGAGCGCCAGCAGGTACCTAACAGTAAATCCAGCCTCAGCCCACTGTTGCCGCGGTGCCCGGTGGGGGGGTGGGCAGGACCATGTGAACGGCCTCCTTGCATCCCGCCACCCAGTCCCTCTGAACACACTTGTGTTCCCACCAAGACAGCCTGTCTTTGCCTTCCAGCTTCTCTGCACCCACTCTGCAGAGAGTGAGGGTGTTCCAGAAAATAGAGGGGTCAGCACATGTCTCCCCTCTCCTGGTGCCTAAGCCAAATCTACTTCCTGCTCAGCCCAGGGCACCTAGCCCTGGTTATGGCCTGAGGCTTTGCATATTCAGCTGCTCTCAGATGGACCCTCTGGAGTGGACAGCGGGTGATTCAGTCACAGACCACATGGTCTATTCTCTTAGAGTCCTGCTGGTAACTCTGCCTTTCTGTTACCACAGGGGCCCTAACCACCCAGGATGAGAGCAGCCAGGTCAAGCGCAAGTTGCAGGCAAGCAAGAAGAGCCAAGACAAGCAGAAAAAGCGGCAGCGAGACCGCATGGTGGAAAGGTAACTAACGTCTTCCCTCCATCCCTCTGCCTTCGCCTCGCTCTGGGGCTGCCACCAGGAGAGCAGGGCCATAGCTCTGCCATCTCGCCGCCCTCTGACCTTCCTTGGGAACCACCACCTGCTCTGCTGTGCATGGACCCTGCTTCCTGCCAGGCCCAGCTCCCAAGTCCTGACTCATCCCCTGCCCCTCTGTGGCCACCTGGCGACGCTGCCATCTGTGGCCTGAGACCTGGCACTGCTCAACACCATTGCCCAGAAGTTCCAGCACTAGGTCACTCAGCGCACGAGCCCAGAGGTGCGCAGGGGGCCCAATGCCCCTGAGGGAGGGGGCCAGCTCATCAGAGACTCAAGGTCCAAGGCGCCAGTGCCACCCAGCTAGCTGCCGAGAGGCCGCCGCGGTGCCCAGGAGAAATGACAGCACCCGTGGGCTATGGCAGCCTCTGGGTCTGCCGTTGGCCCTGCTCACCGGCCCTCTCAGGCCGGGCCTGTCTGTGGCTGAGCCTTCACGCCCCTTGGTCGGGTCTGTCTGCCCTCAGGGCTCCCGCAGTGGTGCTTGCCTCCTCCGCCTCAGACTCTTGCTCTTGCTGGACCTTCCACTCAGCCTCGCCGGCGCCCGGCCCCTGGGCTCTTCAGACAAAGCTGACCCCGTGGCCCAGATAAGGACGTCCGGCAGAGGTAGGGACCCGCCCCGAGGCCTCGGTGGCGGCTGGCCTCCGCCCCTTGCCACGGTGGCCTGTTCCAGCCCAGGCCCTAGACCCCAGGCTTCTGCTGTGGACACGAGGCCTAGACAGAGCACCTCGCCCAGTGATTCCAGGCTGCCCTCTGGCAGGCCAGGCAGGCGCCCTTCCAGCTCAGACTGGTCTCTTCTTGGAAGAGGAAGATGAGGCAGCAGGTGCCCAGGCCTGCTGCCTCCCGTCCCTCCTGACACCACCCCCAGGCATTCTGAGCAGAGGATGGGCTGGGCCTTTGAGTCCCCCAGACCCCAGAAGGAAGATGCAGCACCTTTTCAGGCACTGCCTCGGGACTGCGTACTCCACTCTGCACCTCAGGCCCTCCTGGCTCTCGCCAGGGCATCCTTCCTTCTGGTCCCCAGCTGGGCCAAATGCACAAGCTCCTGCCCAGCCTTGGTAGAGAGGCCCTCCGACAACCTTCCAGCGACTCTTTGCCTGTTGCAGCAGTAGCTGCCTCAGGTCTCAGCCTCCTGCCTGTGGGAAGGAAGAGTTCTTCCCCTAACCCCTACGTTGCTGTAACTACAGCCTACAGACTATCCCCTTCTGCTCCCGGCCCTACCAATCCCAGCCTACCCCTTGCTGGGACTGCACTTCACAGTGAGGCCTGTCTCAAGGCCTGCACCTGGGTTGGGTGAAGTAGCAGTGACATTTCCTGGGACCCTTGCAGCCTCAGCCTCTTGTTTCCCTCCTGTGGCAGGATCCAGTTTGTGTGTTCTCTCTGCAAATACCGGACTTTCTATGAGGATGAGATGGGTAGCCACCTTGACAGCAAGTTCCACAAGGAACACTTCAAATATGTAGGCACCAAGCTTCCCAAGCAGACAGCTGACTTCCTGCAGGTAAGCTTCTGAGCAGCACATCTGCATTTCTCTAAGTCTCTGGGACCACTAGGCAGCTGACACAAACATCTATGTCTCTGATAGGAATATGTCACCAACAAGACTAAGAAGACAGAGGAGCTCCGAAAAACTGTGGAGGACCTAGATGGTCTGATCCAACAAATCTACAGAGACCAAGATCTGACCCAAGGTGAGATGGTACCACCCCATTAGGTAGTAGGTAGGCCCCCAGCCTGCCTTCCCCTGCTTCTCTGTTTATGATGTTCCACTGTTCGCCTAGTCTCAAGCTCGTGTAGAAGGGGCAGGGAAAGTTAAGAAGCTATTTTAATGTCCTTGGCACCTTGAGACCATTGATGACTGCTTTCTTCTGCCCCGGACAGAAATTGCTATGGAGCATTTTGTGAAGAAAGTAGAGGCGGCCCATTGTGCGGCCTGTGATCTCTTCATCCCCATGCAGTTTGGGATCATCCAGAAGCATCTCAAGACTATGGATCACAACCGGAACCGCAGGGTGAGTTGGGGCCCAGGTGTTCTTTTCTAAGGTTGTAGCCTTTGCTTGACCATGAGGGAAGGGACAAGAAGGAAGGCCAAAGGGATACATGCAGACTGTTTGACAGAGGTGACATTGAGCTGGACTTTTTAAGGAGCACCTTGGGATATGGGACCTTCATATGCACAGGATCAACACTAAATTAGTTTCAGGAATTAGAGGCTGACAATCAGTGCTGGTGTGGCTAGAAGAGAGAAGGGAACTAGACTTCAGAGTCTTGGTTCTGTCACTGGCAGTGTTCAAGTAGTTGGATAAAAGAGAGTTAATGATGAACTCGAGACATCTGCCATGAAGAATAGAGGGACACGAAATAATAAAGCAATAAAAGAAAAAAAAGAAGACTAGAGGGAGCTAGACTCAGGCCATGTGGATAAGCATGACCTTGGAAACAAAGAAGAGGAATGCTGGTGAAATATAACAGGACCTTGGTCATGGAGGAACCAGGAGCATCCAGTGATTCCAGTTCCTAGGAACTGAGTAGACAGTGGTGCTGTTATGATTGTGGACAGAAGGAGTGTATATTTGATGCAGGGAAAGATGCACATTTGGTAAGAAAATTAGTACATTGTTCCTTGGCTTCCAGTGTGTTCCCTGGGTCATTCTAAGGTCAAAGTATGTGTTGGATTTGTTTGTTTGGGGTGTTTTGGTTTTTTTTTTTTTTGAGCTTATAATATAATCACATCGTTTCCCCCTTTTCTCCCTACAAATCCTCCACATACCTCTGATACCTTGCTCTCTTTCAAATTCATGGCCTCTTTTTCTTTAATTGTTGTTACATACGAGAACAGATATGTGTATGTTTGTGTATTTCTAAATAGATTAGTGCTGGGTCTATTGCTTCTCAGTCTATATAATGTTAATTCACATTTATGTTTTCAGGGGTGATCTAAAATTGGATAACCAGTTGTTGTACTCTTCCCTGGAGAACACGGTTATTTCTCCCAGTCTCAGCATTCTTTGGTTGCTGGTAGTGCTTTGTCTGGGTTGAGGCCTCTTGAGTTTCCCCTTTAGCATTAGTGTATCTATTGGTTTCATCCTCGTTCAAGTAATGTTTAGGCAGCCATGTTATGAGACTTCATGGATGTAGCTTCTGATGTTTATAGAAGATAAAATCTCCCAGCAAGCCAAGCGTGGTGGCACATCCCTTTAATCCCAGCACTCAGGAGGCAGAGGCAGGTGGATTTCTATGAGTTTGAGGCCAGCCTGGTCTATAAAATGAGTGAGTCCAAGATAGCCAGGACTGTTACACAGAGAAACCCTGTCTTGGGGAGGTGGGGAATCTCATACAAACTCTTTGTTCCTCTGACTCTTAAAGTCTTTTCACTCCTTCAATTTAGACCTAAGAGTTGTGTTGTATTAGTATATATGTATCAGTTGGAACTTGGGCTCCACAAATCTGCATTTTGACTGGTTGTGGTTGTCTGTAATGGTCTCTGACTTTTATAAAGAGAAGTTTCCTTGATGAGGGTGAGGACTGCCCTTAGTGGTGGGATAGAGACAAATACTTAGAATGTATGTAACTCAGGATCTGCTGTTTTAGTAAAGTGGTAGTTGTAGATTCTCCTCCAAGATCCATGACTTAACTAGCCCTGGCACGATTTCCCTCTTGTTGACCAGGCCTTGTGTCCAGTTTGGGAGAAACCCTGTCTCGAAAAACCAAAAAAAAAAAGAAAGAAAGAAAAATAGGTGGAGGATGATGAGGACAGATACCCAAAATCTCCAGCTCCTACACATCCATGCACGAACAAGTACTCACACTACACACATTTTTAAAATAAGAGTTCAGTAGTTTTGAGTTGATCCCACAAACCACACAGCTCTGCAACCATACTTATTAAACTATACAACATGTTACTTGCTGCTTACCCCTAACTCCTCATCCAACACTGATCCTAAGAAGCTTTCAGTTTATTCTGTATTTGCCTATTCTGACATTGTTTATAAATAGTCACATAAAGATGGTGTATGACTGGTTCTTTCACTGTGAGTATGGCATTTTCAGAGATCTCTGCATTATAGCATGTATCAACATCATCCTTTGTATGGATTAATATATTCACCGCTTAAATATACTGGTTTTGTTTTTTCAGATCCACTCATCCTCTTAGGCAGTGGTTCTCAACCTTCCTAATGCTGTGACTATTTAATATAGTTCCTCATGTTGTAGTTATCTCAACCATAAAATTATTTTTGTTGCTACTTCATAATTGTACTTTTGCTATGATTATGAATTATAATATAAATATCTGATGTGAGCCAGGAGTAGTGGTGCACACCTTTAATCTCAGCACTCGGGAGGCAGAGGCAGGTGGATTTCTGTGAGTTCAAGGCCAGCCTGGTCTACAAAGTGAGTCCAGGACAGTCAAGGATACACAGAGAAACCCTGTCTCAAAAAAAAACCTTAAATAAATAAATATATATATATATTTGATATGCAACCCATGTGACAGGATCATTCAACACACAGGTTGAGAACAGTTGCTCTTAGGCCTTTGGGTTCCACCTTTTGGCTATAATGAATAATGTTCTTATGAACATTTGCTTGCAAGTTAATGTGTGGGCATATTTTTATTTCTCTTAGATATATATGTGTGTGTGTAGAAATAGGATGTCTGCATTAAAGTATAACTCTGAATTGCTTTGAGCAGCTATGAAATTGTTTTCCAAAGTGGCTTCACCATTTTATATACTCACGGGCAATACAGGAGTGTCTGAACTTCTGTGTGTTCTCACCAGTGCTTTGTTTGAGACATGGTCTCATGTGGCCCTAACTGACCTCTTTTTATATTGTTTGGCCATATGCCTAGCCTTTTAATGACATCTCTCTAGCCCTAGGTTGACCTCTATGTAGCTGAACTCTTGATCTTCCTGTCTGGAATTATAGCTGTGTGTCCCCATGCCCAGTTCGTGTAGTGTTGGAGATGGAACCATGGTCTTATGCATGCTAGGCAAGCAGTCTTCCAGCCCTGACACCCCCAGCCCTTTCACCCATGTTTACTACCTAGCAGTTGGTCTAGCCATCCTATTGAGTAAAAAGAGCTGTCCTTGGGGAAAAGTCTACTCAGATTCCTGGGTCATTTTAAAATTGTGTTCTCTTTAGTTATTAAGGTTTTTATGTTGCTTTTTGATTTTTTTGTTGTTTTTCATTTGCTTTGCTGAGGATTGAATTTAGGACTTTGTTCATGCTGAACATTCTACTACTAAACTAAGCTATATCCCAAGTTTTATATAATTCTTAACCTATTTGAGATACAAGTCCCTTATGTGATAGGATTTGCAAATACTTTTCCCATTCTGTGGGGTTTTCCACTTTATTTTTTCCAGACAGGGTCTCACTCTATAGCTCTGGCTGTCCTCAAATTCACCATATAGAACAGGCTGGCTTCAGAGAGATCCACCTGCCTCTTTCTAACAAGTGCCGTATTTAAAGGTGTGCACCACCATGTCCAGCTGTTTTTTCACCTTCTTGATGTGTCTTCTACTTCACAAAAGGATCTGTTAATGTTGCTGTTGTTTCATTGAAATGCTTTTTTCTTTTTTTCTTTTTTTTTTTTTTTTGAGACAGGGTTTCTCTGTGTATCCTTGACTGTCGGGACTCACTTTGTAGACCAGGCTGGCCTTGAACTCAGAGAGATCCACCTGCCTCTGCCTCCTGAGTGCTGGCATTAACCATGCACCACCACACCCAGCGAAATGCTTTTTTTCTAAGTGTATGTATGTATGTATGTACATGGGAATGCAGTGTCTGTGGAAGCCAGAAGAGAGGGCAGCAGCTGCCCCTGGAGCTAGAGCTACAGGTAAACCACCTGATGTGAATACTAGATATACACTCAGGTCCTCTGAAAGAGCAATGCATGCCCTTAACCCCTGAGCAATCTCTCCAGCCCCTTACAAATGGTTTGTTGTTTGCTTGTTTACTTGTCTGTTTGTTTTGCAGTGCTGGAATTGAGACAAAACCTACAACCTCGTACATATAGGCAAGCATTTTACCACTGAGCAACATCCTCAGCTGTTTTGTTTCGAGGCATGATCTCACAGTGTAGGTTAGGCTGGCCTGCCCCTAAGTGGCCTGGAACTGAAGATCTTCCTGCTTCAGCTACCTGAGTATTTGGATTACAGGCATGCATTGTCACAGCCAGCCAGCCAAAAGTTTAATTTGTTGTTGTTGTTTTTTGTTTTTTCTTTCAAGACAGGGTTTCTCTGTGTATTTCTGGCTGCCTGGACTCACTTTGTAGACCACACTGATCTTGAACTCACAGAGATCCTCGTGTCGTGCCTCTGCCTCCTGAGTACTGGGGTTAAAGGAGTGTGTCACCATGCCCAGCCAAAAATTTAATTTAAATAAAATCCATTCTATTTTACTTTTTGGTTTGTTTGTTTGATTTGGTTTGGTTTTAGCTTTTGGTTTTTTCAAGACAGGGTTTCTCTTTATAACAGTACTGGCTGTCCTGGAACTTGATTGGTAGACCAGGCTGGCCTCAAACTCACAGAGATCACCTGCTTCTGCCTCCCTAGTGCTGGGATTAAAGGCAGCTCTATTTTACCTTTTATTGTTTATAATTAGGGTGTTATTATCTAAAAATGTATTAAACTAAGGTTTTGGGATCTCCACCATGCCCCCTTCCCCCTTTTTGAGACAGGGTCTCACAACGTATGTGTCTCTGGCTGGCCTAGAACTTGCAGTGTAGAGAGGCTAGCTTTGAACTTAGAGCAGTCTTCTTGCCTTTGCCTCTTGAATGCTGATGTTCCTGGTTGAGCCACTGGGCCTAGCCAGTGAGTCGTCTGGTTTCAGCGACGACAATTAGGCCTCAATCCACCATTATGTTGCTCTATCATAGTGACGTCAGGATCTCACTTCATCCTTTTGCATGTGGATATCCTGCTATCCCGGTACCACTTGAAAGACGGTTCTTTGCCCCATGTAGAAAGTCAGTTGACCATAACTGTATAGGTTTATTTCTAGACTCTAAATTCCATCCCATTGTTATTGGTTCCTTTGGGGGTGGGGATGGGAGGTGACAAGGGACTTGTTTATTTGTTGTTGTTGTTGTTGAAAGGAGTTCTCTGTAATTTGGGCTAGCTTCAAACCTAGAAGTATTCTTTGTATTTTGACCTATGTGCTGGAACTTGTTCTGTCTTTATCTTAGCTGGTACCATAGCCTCATGATTAAATTTAAATTCAGAGTCAGGCAGTGGTGGCGCACACCTTTAATCCCAGCACTAGGGAGGCAGAGCCAGGTGGATCTCTATGAGTTTGAGATCACCTGGTCTTCAGAGCGAGCTCCAGGACAGCCAAGGCTACACAGAGAAACCCTTCTCAAAAAAACAAAACAAAACAAAATTTAAATTCAGAATGTGTGAAGTCCAACATTGTTTTCAAGATTGATCCTCTTATTGTATGCTCTTTGGTTTTAAGATTAACCTATCATTTTCTCTGAAAAGCCAAGCTGGTATTCTGATAGAATTGGTTTTTTGGATGATTTAGAAAGTCCTATTATCAGCCGGGCGGTGGTGGCGCACGCCTTTAATCCCAGCACTTGGGAGGCAGAGGCAGGCGGATCTTTGTGAGTTCGAGGCCAGCCTGGTCTACAAAGCGAGTCCAGGACAGCCAGAGATATTCAGAGAAACCCTGTCTCAAAAAACCAAAAAAAAAAAAGAAAGTCCTATTATCTTACAATATTATTTTCTGCTGCCTCGTGGTACAGTGGGCAGAGGATTAGTTTTTGTAGTATTGTCTTTAATTGATGATTATGAGTCTTATTTTGGGCTTTTTGTTTGTTTTTAACTTTCCTTTCAACAGTGTTTTCAAAGTATGATTTATGCCTGGTATGGTAGCATAGTCCCTTAATCCCAGCACTCAGGAGGCAGAGGCAGATAAATCTCTGTGGGTTCAAGGCCAGCTTGGTCTATATAGTGAGTTCCAGACTAGCCAGGGCCAAGTTGACAAATGCTTTCTTTTCTTTCTTTTTTTATTTTTTCAACATTTATTTATTCAAGTTTCATCCTGATCACAGCCCCCTCTCTCCTCCCCTCCCAGTCCCACCCTCTTCCCCCTCTCCCTCCTATCTTTCTTTTCTGGTGAGGGGGGCTCCCCCATATCCACCCTACTCAGGTCATCAGTCACATGAAGGCTAAGAGCTTCCTTTGCTCTGGGACCCGACATGGCAGCCCAGCTAGGGTAAGGTGGCCCACTAACAGGCAACAGAGTCCATGACTGAGACTGCCCCCAACGATTGTTTCCTTAAAACATTTCTATTGTGTTGTTCTGGCTTCACCTGTCAGTTGAGACACTAGCTTGTAAGTGAGGATTTTTTTTCCCTTTTGTTGCTTTCAAGGTTTTTTCTTATCTTGGGCTTTTGGTGCTGTGAGTTACAATACATCTTTTTTAGGTCTGGTCTCTGTACTACTTGGAATTTATTGGGTTTCTTTGTTGTGTAGATTAAAGGCGGTGGTGGCGCACGCCTTTAATCCCAGCACTTGGGAGGCAGAGGCAGGCGGATCTTTGTGAGTTCGAGGCCAGCCTGGTCTACAAAGCGAGTCCAGGACAGCCAGAGATATTCAGAGAAACCCTGTCTCGAAAAAAACCAAAAAAAAAAAAAAAAAGACTTTCATCAGTCTTCAGAAGCTTTTAGCCTGTTTTTCTAGTCATCGTTCGTATTCTCTCATTATGCATTATGTTGAGTAACTTTTTTTTTCCTTTGGTTTTTCAAGACATGGTTTCTCTGTGTAGCCCTGGCTGTTCTAGACTCACTCTGTATACCAGGCTAGCCTCAAACTCACAGAGATCCACCTGCCTCTGCCTCCTAAGTGCTGGATTAAAGGCGTGTGCCACCACACCTGGCAACTACAGACAGCTATGAACTGCCATGTGGGTTCTGGGATTTGAACCCGGGTCCTTTGGAGGAGTAACCAGTGCTCTTAACCGCTGAGCCTTCTCTCCAGCCCTGTGTTGAGTAACTTAATGCTGTCTTGAGGCTGTGTACAAACAGTATTTACAGCAGTCTTAGTTTCAAACAGAAAAGATGAACGAGTGAGCACTAGGAACTTTTGTAATACTGTTAGTCCATATCCTCTGGTCTGAGCATGACCAGCCATTACCTCAGGATCTGCTATGTTGGTGCCAAGAAAGTTTCTTGTTTTAGGGGCAGTTTTGGTTCCTTGTCCTAACTATGATCCAATAACTCCACGCTAGTTCAGAAGGAAGGAAATAGAATAAGAGGGAAAAAGTGGGAGTTCCTGGGCCAGCAAGATGGCCCAACAGGTAAAGGGATTTACTGAATTTGATTCTTGGGACTCACATGGTGGAAGGGGAGAACTCACTCCCAAAACTTCTCCTTTAAATCTCCACATGTGCCCATCACCAAACAAACAAATATAATTCAAATCCCCACTGTCACGTCTCTAGTCCATTTCTATGGAAGAAAAGATGAAAGTAGGACCCTGTTACATGATGCTTTTGACCTACAGGCTTCCTGATTGTTCAGTTTACATATGCTGTTGAAGCCCTCTGGTGAATGTTTGTTTCTGTTACACTTCTCAACTCTTGAGATTTAATTGTACTTTTATAAAAATATATTACTACACCTTTGTCAGTAGTCTACATTCTTTAAATATGGTGGCTTTGTTTATTTGTTTGGTTTGCTTTGGCTTTTGAAGGCAGTGTCTCACTATGTAGCTTTGGCTGGCCTAGAATTTGCTATGTAGACTAAGATGCTCCAAACTCACAGATCTGTGTTCCTCTGCCTCCAAGCCCAGCTTAAGTATGTGTGGTTTTTTTGGGTTTTTTGTTTGGTTGGGTTTTGTTTTTAGGTGGACAGAAACCCTTTTTGTCTGGCTCTTTTATTTTTTGTTTATTTATTTTGCTTTTTCAAGACAGGGTTTCTCTGTATAACAGCCTTGACTGGCCTCAGACTCACAGAGATCCACCTGCCTCTGCCTCCCAAGTGCTGGGATTAAAAGTGTGCACCAGCACTGCCCAGTTTAAATGTGTTTTTAATTGCCACTTTGAAGTATGATGAAACTGCCAGGCAGTGGTGGCACCCATTTTGGTGAATAAGTACTCAAATTATCATTCATATGAAAAATACTTGTATCAAATAACTGTAGGAAAAGCTACATAGGGCAGTGGTGGCCTGCTTTACAAAGCGAGTTCTAGGACAGCCAGGACTAGTACACAGAGAAACCCTGTCTCAAAAAAACAAAAGAAGGGGGAAAAAAAGAAAGAAAGCACATAGTGACTGACCCTCTGGATGCTGATCCTCACGCTCCACATATGTAGCAACTTGTTAACACACTTGTTTACCTGTGTGTTTAATGACTAGATAATTCTGTTAGAGTTTTTCCTCCTTTCTGTGGGTGTTAGCGTTAGAGACCAGGCCTTGTACATTCTAGACAAACACTCTACCACCAAGCTACATTCCTAGGATGAGCCAAATTCTTTAGTGAGGTATATGCTAGTGAAATCTCTTTCATCCCAATAGTGAGAGTCTGATGTTGTCCTTTGAGGGAGATAACCATTGGTGTGTTGTTGCTACCCTGAGATACTGTGAATCACCTGGAGTGGTTTTAAGTCACCTCTTTCCTAGCCACATCAACTAATAAACTACATTAATTTCTGACTGCTTGTTCCTTTATTCTTAGCAGTGTCCTGGGACTTAACATGCACTTTGACCTGACCAGTTAAATCCTGGCTCTTGGCCTGAGCTGTGGCTTGGTGGTAGAATGTTTCTGTAGCATGCACTGGCATTCTGAGTTTGGCCCCAGTACCCATTTACCCCCTTTGGGGCTTCTTACAGGGACAGTCTGAGATTATTGTTTGAGATTTATTCTCAATCCAGGGAAGCTGTTCTTAGCTCTTGTTCTCTCTTTTTGTTTTGTTTTGTTTTATGGCAACCTAACCAGCCTTTAGTTAATATTACTCTCCAATCTTCCAGGCTCCTTTCTCCACATTGTCCATTGGTTTGAGAGAGCCATTCATCTTGACTTTCACTTTTGGGGAGTCACTGAGAGTTCCCTGTGCTAAGGTTGGGCTCTCCCAAGGTAGAATTTGACCCAAGGCTTGAAGGATGAAGAGGAAGGACTTGTCTTTGTGCCACTCCTCAGCTTTTAGAGAGATGAGGGAATATGAACTGGCCGCTCTCTTGGCTTCTCTCTCTCTGTCTCATTCTGGACCCTTCCCTTTATGAACAAGCCAAGAATATGTGGCCCTACATTGTTTGTATGCTGTACACTAAGGCAAGTGCCTTGGCTCTTGTATGGCTACTAAGCTATTATCTGCATCTAGAACTGAGCCTCAGCAACAGGTATCAGGGCCAGGAAGGGAAATGCAATTGTTGTTCTCAATGGGTCAAAGTTTGTTTTCTTTATTAAGCATTTCTTCATCTACTATTTGTGCTTTGGATCATTTCCAGGGACTACAAAGATAGGTTTTGTTTTCAAGTTTTATCAGTTTCATTAGAGTGGATCCCAAGACCCCCTCAGACTGCCATGCTTACAAGTCTGTCCACTCTAAGTAAAATTTTAGGCTCCAGCTTGTTTCTTGTGAATGTGTGTGTGTTACTTTTAGGGAGGGTTGTGGAGATATGGATATGCTTGCACATATTCCATGTGCTTTGGAGGCTAGAAGATGTCATTTGGAGGCTATTAAAACTACTATTAAAAATGAGAAGTTTTAAAGAGAAAAGATAGTTACCAACCTAGTAGTAATTTGAACATATAGTAAATTATAATTAGCCTTGTATCCGGTCTGCAAGGATGACTTAGTAAGAATGTAGCAACAGCCAGGTGTGGTGGCACATGCCTTTAATCCCAGAGGCAGGGGATCTCTGTGAGTTCAGGGCCAGCTTGGTCTACAGAGTGAGTTCCAGGACAGCCAGGACTGTTAAACAGAGAAACCCTGTCTCGAAAAAAAATCTAAACAAATAAAAAAACAAGAATATAGTAACATTCTTGGTATAAAATATTGGAAGGGAAAGTGTACATAATGTAATGACAATCTTTTTGGTTTTTGGAGACAGGGTTTCTCTGTGTAGCAGCCCTGGCTGTTCTGGAATTCACCCTGTAGACCAGGCTGGCCTGAAACTCACAGAGATCCACCTGCCTCTGCCTCCTGAGTGCTGGGATTAAAGGTGTGTGCCACCATGCCAAGCCCGACAATCTTTTTTTTTAATTACATTTATTTTATTTATATGTGCTGGCATGCATGTGCCATACATGTGAAGTCTGATGACAACTTTCTTGGGAGTCAGGCTTTCTCTCTCCAATTATGTGAGTCCCAGGGATAGAACTCAGGTGACTAGATTTGGCAGGCAGTACCCATGGAACCCATCTTGCCAGCTCTGTGTTAATATTCTTAGAGAAGCTGAATGATTATAGCAAAATGATCTCAAAGTTAGTATAATGTGGTGAGGGGATGGGAATTAAGATACACACACAAAATGGCATGTCTAACAGTGGTCAAAAATACTGTACAAAGGGTACTTGTGAGTTCAGGGAACTTGCTTAGCAGATACTAAAGCTTGCTGCAAAGCCAATACAGTTTAATACAAAAAAGCTGATGTTGGCTAGTGATTAAAACAGCACAACCAGGGCTGGGAGAGATGGCTCAGCAGTTAAGAGCACTGACTGTTCTTCAAAGGACCCGGGTTCAAATCCCAGCACCCACATGGCAGTTCACAGCTGTCTGTAATTGCCGGGCGTGATGGCACACGCCTTTAATCCCAGCACTCAGGAGACAGAGGCAGGTGGATTTCTGTGAGTTCAAGGGCCAACCTGGTCTACAAAGTGAGTCCAGGATAGCCAGGGCTACACAGAGAAACCCTGTCTCGAAAAAAAAAAAAAAAACAAAACAACACAGCACAACCAGACAGTCTAACAAGGTCCCAGTGTGTCTCAGAACTCACCATTTGCTTAACTGGGTGTTAATGCAGGTAGGGCCAGGAGGTTCTGGGAAATCTCCTTGTGTTTCAGAAAGCCAATCTTTTATTATACTAACCTCCATCAGGATCTGGGAAAGAACCTTATAGTTGAATAATGTGTAATTTTCAAGGATAAATAATGGTGGAATAAAAACCTAAAGCTGTCTTACATTTGGCCACCAAATGATTGAGAGGAAAACTTCTCTAGAGTTCTTATGAATGAGCAGGTGTGGGTGTGGTGTCTGTGGGTGGGTGTGTGGGTGGGTGTCAGTGCTGAGATCTAGTCCAGGATCTGGCACATGCTATGCCATTTTCACCAAGTTACATCCTCAGCCCTGAATTTTCAATTTATATTTAAAAAAAAAAAAAAGATTGCCAGGCAGTGATGCCACAAGCCTTTAACCCTAGCACTCAGGAGGAAGAAGCAGGTAGATCTCTGAGTTCCAGGACAGCCAGGGATATACAGGGATTCTTTGTGTCAAAAACCAAAGGCCTGCCTGGCATGGTGGGCATGCCTTTAATTCCAGCACTGGGGAGGCAGAGGCAGGCACTTTCCTGTGAGTTTGAGGCCAGCCTGGTCTACAAAGTGAGTCCAGGACAGCCAGGGCTTGGTACACAGAGGACTCTGTCTCGAAAAGCCAAAAAAAACCTCCACAACCGAACCAAAGTAACAATAGGATTATAGAGCTATATTTCAGCTTAGTAGGAAAATACTGATGCATTTTAAACTTGTGAAAAAGAAAGTTGTACTCCTGTTTCATACTGTGTATTAAATTCTAGAAATTTTAAGTTTGAAAAATAAATGATCAGGAGACAAGGAGAAAATTAGATCACTTGTTTACCTTGACTGTTTAAAGAAATCTTCCTGAGCAGGCCAGGCAATCTAGAAGGAAGGGGTCTTAGCTTCTAGAAATTCTGGGCAGTTAATTCCAGTATACACGTCAGAGTACTCCTGGTTGCTGCCAGTCAGGGCAATGGCACCAGAAGAACAAATGTTATTTTACAACAACCAATGCCGAGAAGAAACAGAAAAGAGGAATCTATCTGTGCTGCTTGTCCTGTTCTTGGACCTTTGGGCTCACCTGATCTTTCTGCCTCTGCTTCTGCTGTAGCTGATACTACAGATGTGTTCTCATTGACCAGGCCAGGCTCTCTATTTTCCTCTTGAATGCTGTACGGTTGGTTGTTTTAAGGCTAGCACAGTAACTGTTATTGGATCCAGGGCTGAAGGAAGCACTGGATAATTAGGCACTATACTTGGGATACTCACTTGGTTAGAATTAAAAGCAGCAACCTGAAAGTATGTAAGTTGTATTTTTTTTTTTAAGTATTTCTCATATTTGGTCATTGTGACCAAAACCTGGAACCAGCTGTTTATGTTTCAACTTCTGAACACAGAGGGTAGCCAGTGTGAATTAATGAGGAACTGCAGTAGTATTGTGATTGATTGTATGACCTTAACCTGTTACTCGAGTACACTCGGTCTATGAAAAGATAAAATGTATAAAGTATAAAGCGGTCTATGAATAGATAAAATGTATAAAGAGCCGGGCGGTGGTGGCACACGCCTTTAATCCCAGCACTTGGGAGGCAGAGGCAGGTGGATCTTTGCAAGTTCGAGGCCAGCCTGGTCTACAAAGTGAGTCCAGGACAGCCAGGGCTACACAGAGAAACCCTGTCTCGAAAAAACCAAAAGGAAAAAAAAAAAGTGTATAAAGAAAACTCTGAGGGCTGGTGAGGTGATTCAGTGGGTAAAGACATTTGTTGCCAAGCCTGGCAGCCTGTGTTTGAGCCCTGGTATACACTTGGTGGAGAGAACCAACATCCTTTCATTTTTTTTCTTTGGCTTAATAATCATGTCTACACTGAAGAAATGACCCAGCATCTTGACAGAATTACTTATATGTCATAGTACAGGTCTGCAATTTCAGCATTTAGGAGGTCAACAGGATCACAAGTTCAGACCCAGTTTATAAACAAGGCATAGTCAAATATTCTTGTCATCCCAAAACTTGGAAGCCTGAGGCAGGAGGATTGCCACAAGTTTGAGAGACCAGCATGGACTATATAGTGAGCTCAGGCCAGCCTGGCCTACAAAATGTCTCAAGCAAACAAACAATAGTCCCAAAACAAATAAGTACCCTAGAACACCCAAAGCTACCTAGTCCTTGTCTCAGCAAAAGGCCCAGACTTGCTGGATATGGTGGCACACGCCTTTAATCCCAGCACTCGGGGCAGAGGCAGACAAAAAACAAAAAGGCCCAGGCTTTCACACTGCATTACATGTATTTCATACCTTGCCAACAGACCTTGACAGGGAGGAGCTGCAGGGTGTTGTTTAGATAGTATAATTTACCCACTTCTCAACTAAAGCGCAAACATGCGCTTTAGTTCCTAGTAAATGTGCAGATTTCTAGGGTTTTTGTTTTTCGAGACAGGGTTTCTCTGTGTAGTCCTGACTGTCCTGGACTCACTTTGTAGACCAGGCTGATCTCAAACTCCCAGAGATCCACCTGCCTCTGTCTTCTGAGTATTGGGATTAAAGGCATGCAACACCTGGTTTATTTCTAGGTCTTTGGGATAGGAATTATTGAGGCAAATTTGTATTTTTGGTATATTCTATCAAACAGCTTTTCAAGTCTGTAACCAATTGATCCACCAGTAGAGAAGTGTCTCTTTTCAACTTCACCATTATATATTTCTTATTATCCAGATCCTATGAGTTAAAGGGATGCACAACAGCCAGGCATGGTGGCACACGTCTTTAATCCCAGCACTCGAGACAGAGGCAGTCAGATCTCTGTGAATTCAAGGCTAGCCTGGTCTACAGAATAGGTCCAGGACAGCCAGAGATACAGAGAAACCCTGCCTCAAAGGAAAAAAAGGGGGGGAATGCACAACATTTAAATAGTGCTTCATCTGTATTCATGGTTTTTTGTTTTGTTTTGGTAGTCTTATGTAGCCCAAGCTGTCCTGAATTCACTCTATAGGTCAGACTGGCCTTGAACTTGCAGTGGTCCTCTCTGCCCCCTGAGTGTTGGGCTTACAGGTGTGCATTGCTAGGGCTTTTTTTTTTTTTTTTTTTTTTTTGGTTTTTGGTTTTTCGAGACAGGGTTTCTCTGTGTAGCCCTGGCTGTCCTGGACTCGCTTTTTAGACCAGGCTGGCCTCAAACTCACAGAGATCCGCCTGCCTCTGCCTCCCGAGTGCTGGGATTAAAGGCGTGCGCCACTACGCCCGGCTGCTAGGGCTTTTTTTTTTTTTTAAAAACATTTATTTATTTATTAATTATGTATACAGTATTTGCTCTACATATATGCCCGGGCAGATCTCAATGTAGATGGCTGTGAGCCACCATGTGGTTGCTGGGAATTGAACTCAGGACCTTGGGAAGAACAGCCAGTGCTCTTAACCTCTGAGCCACCTCTCCAGCCCTGCTAGGGCTTTTTTATACTCTTTATTGATTCTAAATAATCTCCTTGTGTGTTAGGAAGATTTGTTCTGTGTGTGTGAGAGAGAGAGAGAAAAATAACGTGTGGAAGTCAAAGAACAACTTCTGAACCATCTTGCCAGACCCTTTATGGTTTGGGTTTTTTTTCTTTTTGGTTTTTGAAGACAGGATTTCTCTATGTAACAGAGTCCTGACTGTCCTGGACTCACTTTGTAGACCAGGCTAACCTCACAGAGATCCGGCTGCCTTTGCCTCAGGAGTTCTGGGATTAAAAGGCATACACTACCACTCCTGGCCCCCTTTATGGTTTTTACATTTTATTTTTTTATTTTGGTTTTTCAAAACAGGGTTTCTCTGTGTACCCCTGGCTGTCCTGGACTCACTCTGTAGACCAGGTTGGCCTTGAACTCACAGAGATCCACCTGCCTCTGCCTCCCTAACCCTGTGTGCTGGGATTAAAGGCATAAAGCCACTGTGCCCAGCCATTATAGTCAGTTTCAAACTGCCATGTGGATATTTGAACCCAAGTCCTTTGGAAGAGCAGCTTGTGCTCTTAACTGAGCCATCTCTCAGGCCCCCACATTTTACTTTTAATAGGTTTTATTACACCACCTGTATTCTGTATGTGTATCTGGGGACTGAATCTAGGGCTTCAAGAATACTAAGCAAGCACTCTTTCACTGAACTATTATCTCCAGCTGCCCTCCACCCCTTTTTTTTTTTTTTACATTTTTTCCCTGTGTTTTGCCTGCATGTATGTATGCTCACCATGGCAGTGCCTGGCGCCTGTGGTGGCCAGAACAGGGTGTCACATCCCCTGGAACTGTAGTTAGAGATTGTTGTCAGCCAACCTTGTGGATGCTGGAAATTGAAGCTGTCTTTGAAAGACTATTAAGTGCTTTTACCGCTGAGCCATCTCTACGTCCTCCCAGCCATCTTTTATTTTCTTAGACATAGTCTAAGTTACCCGCCTTTGAATTCTGTAGTCCAGGTATGCCTTGGCCTGGAATTATGGCCTGTGCCACGAGGCCCAGCACTTACTATAGTTTCTATGTAAGCAAATCAGATTTCAACATACAGTAAATATGATGTGAATGAATGGAGCATTTCAGCAAGATCAGATCACATCCTAGTTCCTTGCATGTTTGTCCAGAGTGACTGGACAATTATGCTCAAGGTACACTTACAGACAGACAAATGATCTAGTTTTTGGTGAATTCGAGCCTCTAACGGGTTTGCTAGGCTCCGAGAACAGCCTTACTAGCCCTGTTTACCCTGCCCATAGCTCATGATGGAGCAGTCCAAGAAGTCCTCTCTCATGGTGGCCCGCAGTATTCTCAACAACAAGCTTATTAGCAAGAAGCTGGAACGGTATCTGAAGGTGAGGCGAAGGTGCTGCCCTGATCTTGACCTCTGTGTGAGCCTGGTCCCCATACTGTCCCTGTGAATCCTACCTCCCTTTACGGCCTCTTATCAATCTCTACAGGGCGAGAATCCTTTCACTGACAGCCCAGAGGAGGAGAAGGAGCAAGACGACATGGAGGGTGGCGCTCTGGATGAGGGGGCACCAGGCTCAGCTACAGGGTTCGCAGAGGGCGTGCCAGCACAGCCCCCGGTACCCCTGGAGCCCGTCCCGGGGTCCGCAACACCACCACCTCCGCCGCCACCAGAGGAGGAGGAGGGCGCAGTACCCTTGCTGGGCGGGGCGCTGCAGTGCCAGATCCGCGGGATCCCGGGCCTTGATGTGGAAGAGGACGAGGAGGGCGGTGGGGATGCTCCATAGCTCGTACCGACTGCGGGCAGGGCTCTCGTGGCCCAGGCTGGAAGCGCAGCCTAATAAAGTGCTTTCCCGGCCCATCTTTCGTTTGTGTTGTTAGTGTTGGCGGGCCTTTGGGAAGCGTCCAGATTTAAGTGCGCCTGCGCAAGGGTGAACGCTCTGGAGCAGCTCTTGCGCACTAGCTTACCCTTGAGGCACAACTCCCGAGAATAGTGCGAATGCCGAGCCTAGCAACCCGGAAGACTAGGTGGGACGGCGGGGGCGGGCCCAGTTGAAGGCCAACCAATGGTAGCGCCCAAAGGGAGAGACGCACGCTGTTCGTCTTCCAGTAGCAGACTACACGTTGAACGCATGCGTTCTAAGGAAAGCTAAGAAAAGGGTCTGCTGGCGGGTCGTGTCGAAGACATGGAGCAAGGCTACGGAGGTTAGTACGGGCTATTCTGCAGCACGGGAGAATCTGCCGCACAGTGGTACTCGGACCTAGCCGGCGGCTTGAACGCACTTGCGGGTCCTGTGTAGAGTCGGCCAGGACGCGCGCGCCCCCCCCTTATTGGGCCTCCGCGCAGTCGTTGCCTGAGCGCCGCGTGTGGATTGGTCCGTAGGACTCGACCAGGGGGGCATGGATGAGGCGCGGAGGCCTGTGCTGTGGCCGGTTTCTGGGTGCGCCCTGGGCCGTTTTCACCGCGCAAGCCGAGTGCATCTCATCGCAGCCCGGACCTGACGACTGCGGCGGTCTCAGCCCCGCCTTCGCTTCCGAAGACGCCACAAAATGGCGGCCCCAGGGGCGGGGCTAAAGCAGGCGGGTGGGCGGGGCGAGTGAGGGCTGACTGGGGCCCCGGCGGCGGCGGCGGCGGCGGCCGAGTCTCAGTCTCGAGAACTCAGCGGCAATTGGCTGTCCTTGGGAGCACGTGGCCCCCGGGCTCACTTTCCCTAAGCCTGTCGGGCTCCGCATGGTCAGCCCAGCTGTGCACAGCGGCAAGGCCCGGTGCAGCTCTTGGGATAACCTGGCCGGGTTTCTGCAGTGTACTCGGCGTGTGCTACTCGTGGGAGGTGGACACCTCCAAGAGCCGTGCACTGAGTGACAGCTGCTAAGTGTGTTTGTACGTAGCCTGATGTTCTCCGACCAGGACCACGGATGAGTCTTCCTTCTCCAGGTCTCAATTTACTTAGGAACCAGAAGTCTTAACTGTAACATTACAGTGGCCTGGAGGGACCAAGCAGACTGCCTTTCCTAATTTAAATCTCAGCATCTTTTGTCAGTCAGAGCTTATTTCTCCAGCTACCTGCTTTAATCTCTAGAATGAGAACCTCCTGGGAGACCTTTACTCTGTGTGGAAATTTATCTACAGGACACAGTTGAAACACATGGAATGGGGTTCAAAGTGGGTTCAGAGAGTGGTTAGAGGCTTCTGGCCTCTAGGGGAGGAACGGATCTTGAGAGGCAACAGAGTAAGTAACAAAAAGATCCGTGGAACTGCACTTGGCAGTGAGGCCTGAGATGTGATGAGTGCTCAGATATCTTCAGGGACAGTCTAGCGTTCTTTCCCATTCAGAGCTTAGCCATGTCTTCCATTCTTTGCCTTTTCCTCCAGATACCTGTCACAACACCTCTTTATGTTCCTTGGGTTAGAGACTTCATGGTGACCCCCACTTTCTACCTATGTCCTTGAGGGAGGGACGTGTACTAGATTACGTAACCTCATTGTAAGTTGACACTTCAGAAAAGGGAAATTGGGCTGGAGAAATGGCTCAGCGGTTAAGAGCACTGACTGTTCTTCTAAAAGGACCAGGGTTCAAATCCCGGCAATCACATGGCAGTTCACAACTGTCTATTGTAATGGCGGGGCCTGGTAGCACACGCCTTTAATCCCAGTACTCAGGAGGCAGAGGCAGGTGGATCTCTGTGAGTTCAAGGCCAACCTGGTCTACAAAGTGAGTCCAGGACAGCCAAGGATACACAGAGAAACCCTGTGGGGCGGGGGGGACAAAAAAGGGAAATTGCTTTAGACTTTTTGGAGATTATCAGAGCGCACATTTTCTTGGTGGTAGGATAGAAGCTTGACACATGATCTTTTTACAGGTTATGGGGCATGGAGTGCTGGACCTGCCAATGCCCAGGGTAAGTGGTTCTTGCTTAATGGATTGAATTACGCGTTTCCCCCACTGCATGCCCCTTTGTAGTAGAGCCCAACATCTGCCTTCACCAAGGTACAATTGCAATTTATTCCTTTTTTTTTACTAAATAGAATACTGCCTGTATCACTCTACTACCCTACCACCACCCAGCTTTTTTTTAAATCTGAAAGGAACTCAGTAGATTATGTACTTAACATACAAGTGGCCCCAGGTTTGGGCCCCAGTAGCGCCCATACACCCCTATTAGTCTGTATGTACAAATTTTGCATTCCTATTATATTTGGTATATCATGGAATGTTTTTTGTTTTAAAGTGCTTTTCCGGTGACCATTTAGAGAGATGATACCTATTTTTAACTCAAAACTGTACAAAAACAGACAGTAGGCTGGATGTGGCCTAGGCTTTTGCTTGCCTTGTTTTCTGAGTCTAGAACCTGCCCCACACTCAGCCCCATTCCAGGGGACAAAGGCTTCCCTTGTTTTCCAATCCTCGGACATATCCTGGTACCACTGGAGGCAAGCCACTTTTCTGTGTATTATCGTGTGTCCCAGAAAGAGGTCTTGAAGACACCTATGCTACATAATATGCTCTTGTACAGTTGAAAATGTGATTTTCCACTGATGCCCTATTGGTATGATTGGCAGTAACTACGTTTTGTGTTCTGGTGAGAACTGAGCTTATGTAGGGGGTCTCTCTAAAGTCCAGGAAGACTGGCCTCTCAATTGGCATTGTACTGAGGATCACCATCCTGGGGACTACTGTATACTTTTCTGTCCCTAGCTTTCCTGGGAGAAGTCAGGCTTTCCTGGGAGAAGTCAGGCTTTCCTGGGAGAAGTCAGGCTTGCCTGGGAGAAGTCAGGCTTGCCTGGGAGA
>CAJQZJ010032834.1:1467114-1481542 GCA_907164525.1 Lophiomys imhausi
TGGGAGAAGTCAGGCTTGCCTGGGAGAAGTCAGGCTTGCCTGGGAGAGCACTGTTGATGGTGCTTTCAACCCATTCTGTAAAACGCACATGCTAAGGACCGCTGCCACTGCCATCACACCCTGCCATCTGGTGCGGTGAGGGTGGCAGCTGTTGTTAGGGAAGTTGTGACTCTGGCATTGAAGTGCTTGTGTGTTGTTGTTTTCCCTAAGGTACATATGGAAGCGGTATGACCAGCTGGCAAGGTAAGACCTGAAAGGGATCTTGAGGTGGGCAAGGGAGGCTCTTAAGCCCCATCCAGAGGGTCTGAGGCACAGGTTCCCATTCCTCATTGTGGCTGTGTACACAGCTCTGTTGATGACTAGGAGAATAAAGGTTACTAGACACTGGGTGCTGAGGAATGCTAGAGCTAGGCTGGCCTGAAGGGGACTTTGAACTTATTGGACAGGGATTGTGGATATAAATGTGCTACTACAACCTATAGCTACCTGTCTCTGGTAGTGATCACATGTTCATTGTGTATGAAGCTACTGACCCTTGGTTCCATAACTTTTTCCTTCTTGATAGGCAGAGAATGTTCCTCTGCAGACAAGGATGTCATGCACAGCCTCATGTGCTGAGGTCTAACATGATTCCTCTTTCTTCTGATAGGTTATGAAAACTACAGCTACTACAATGCCCAGAACACCAGTGTCTCTGCAGGAGCACCCTATAGTTATGGCCCAGCCTCATGGGAGGCCACCAAGGCCAGTGATGGTAGCCTGGCAGTTGGGACCTCTGCCGTGCAAATGGCCTCTTTTGCCCCAGAACTGTGCACTGACAATTCTGACTCACTCATTGCCAAGATCAATCAACGTTTGGACATGTTGTCCAAGGAAGGAGGCAGGGGTGGGACCAGCGGCAGTGGGGAGGGCATGCAGGACCGAGACAGGTGATTATGGCCTTAAACCTTTCCTGGTGGAGTCATGGAGATGGGAATGGGTACTAACCCTTTTAGAAAGGCCTGTTCTCTGCTCCTGTGTGTTAGACAGGAGCTGGACCCTTCAGGGAGGGCTGCAACAGAACTTCATCAAAGGTTTCTTAAAATGTTGGTAGATTAAGTTTTGTGTTTTGTTTGGGGCTGCGGTTTGTTTTGTTTTTTGTTGTTTTGATTTTGGTTTTTCAAGACAGTTTCTCTGTGTAATAGCCCTGGCTGTCCTGGACTCAATTTATAAACCAGGCTGGCCTCAGACTCAGAGATCTGCCTGCCTCTGCCTCTCGAGCACTGGGATTAAAGGTGTTCGAGACCACACGTGGCTGACTGATTAAATTAATCCAAGATTCCGTCTTCATCTGGCAAGGGCTTCATGCTCCCTCTTTGTTCAAGCAATGTTTGTATGAGGGTCTTAGGCTGATTTGCCTTCTGAGCAAAATCAGGTGGTTTGGTTTCTCGTTCTGAATGTAAGGAGGGCAGATTATTGTGTGGCCTGGGTGGCTTAGTTGCTTTCCTAGCTGCTCCTAACAAATTGTGTAATTCCTTTTCAGCTCCTTCCGCTTCCAGCCATATGAGTCCTACGACTCCAGGCCCTGTTTGCCTGAGCATAACCCTTACCGCCCCAGCTACAGTTATGACTATGACTTTGACTTGGGGACTGACCGCAATGGTAGTTTTGGTGGGACATTCAACGATTGTCGGGACCCAAACCCGGAACGGGGCTCCCTTGATGGCTTCTTGAGGGGCCGGGGCCAGGGCCAGGGCCGCTTCCAGGACCGGAGCAACTCCAGCACCTTCATACGTAGTGACCCCTTCATGCCACCCTCAGCTTCCTCGGAGCCCCTATCCACTACCTGGAATGAGCTGAACTATATGGGTGGACGTGGTCTAGGAGGGCCCTCCACCAACAGGCCACTTCCTTCCCTCTTCTCCCAGTCCGTGGCCACTGACTACAGCATGATGGGCATGCAGGGGGTGGGCGGCTTTGGCAGCACCGCGCCTTACGGATGTGGCCGGTCCCAGACTCGGATAAGGGATTGGGTAAGTTCAGTAAGTTCTGCCGGGCCTTGTTGCCTTTTCTTCTAACAGCTTTGTTGAGGTAAAGTGGTATGCCTTTGCTTACCGTGAGACGCCTCTCCTTCCCTGTGCACAGTTAAAGTGGTATGCCTTTGCTTACCAGTAAGATGCCTCTCCTTCCCCATGCACAGTTCCACTTTCAGTAAGCTTACACCAGTTGGTTTAGACGTCTGCAGGCTCATCAGCCATTCCTTAGTTAGGCGATTGTGGATATTTCATAGTGATAGAATCACACGTGGCTTTGTGTGTCTGGTTCCTTCAAGCATGACACAGGCTTTGGACTTCAACTATAGTACCTCTTACTTTTTTAAGGCTTTTTCCTGCCTTTATTCTCTGTTCTTACAAACTCAGATCTTTATTTCTGGGATATCTTACTGGTCCAGGTTAGCGGTACATGGCATGTGTTTGTATCTGTAGCCCAGAAGGAGAGGGTTTGAACGATTTGGACCAGACAACATGAGCAGGAAGCGGAAGCAGTTTCCACTGTATGAAGAACCTAATGCCAAACTG
The DNA here is from genome assembly GCA_907164525.1 of Lophiomys imhausi. Taxonomy (NCBI): domain Eukaryota; kingdom Metazoa; phylum Chordata; class Mammalia; order Rodentia; family Muridae; genus Lophiomys; species Lophiomys imhausi. The sequence continues at coordinate 1,469,673 of CAJQZJ010032834.1, forward strand.
GCCCGTGCTGACAGTGAAGGAGATCTGTCTGAAAATGGTATGCTCTGGGGATCACTGAGCCAGGTGGGTGTAAGATGAGCCAGTTGCCTGCTTACGATGGCATTGTTTGACTGACCTAAGCCCCATTGTCAGTCTGGTCACTGAGCTTAGGAGCATGAAAATGCTCTGGGGCCATCCACTTAGGGGCTAACCCTTCTTTTCCCTGTGTCTGACAGATGATGGAGCTGGTGACTTACGATCAGGAGATGAAGAATTCAGGGGGGTAAGTTCACCTTCACGGATTCTCTGTCTCTGGGCTTGCTTTCTTCTGTGCTTTGTTTTTCTTCCTCACAGAGGTGGAAAGAGCTGTTTGGATAGACTCAACCACATACCTCTTGTGTGCACCCTATAACAACTGTACTGTCTTTTTTTGTTTTTCATCTCTCATACATTATATCCCAACCACAGTTTCTCCTCCTTCCACTCTTCTTAGTTTCTCTCCTCAACCTTCCCTCCTCTTCCCCAGAGCTACTCCTGTTTCTCTTCTGAAAAGAATAGGCTTCCCAGGGATACCATCTGCTGTTCTCTTTCCTAAAAAAGTTCCCAAACCCTTTCCCTTGCCCTATAGTGTTGAGTCTAGCCATCAGCCTTCTAACTGTGGGGCTCTGCAGGATGCTGCTGACCCTGTCTTCAGCCTGTTGTCCTGATAGCCAGCCACTGGGGAGTGGCAGCAGAGGCCAGTGTTGAGCCATACCACATTTCCTAAGGAGGGTACTTTTCTTCCTCCCTGCACATGGTGTTAGAAAGTTTACTCTAGGTACCTTTGATGGTCAGGTGGAGAGCAGGGTGTGGGTGGGCTAACAGAATCTTCAATGGCTTTGTTCTTTGGGTGGCAGGAGATAGAATCCAGGGCTTAAACCTTGCTTTCCAAGTGCTCTGACACTCCTACCCAGCTACCACCAACAACTTTGAAGTTTTTCTGAGAGTCTTGCTTGCTTCCTATTCAGTTGACTTACCTCTTAAGGATGGAAGTTTCTATAGATCTCTTAGACCTACCTAAGGTATTGGTTCTGCTTAGATAATCCTAGGATCTGTTAGAATGCTAAACACACACTTGAAAATTTGGAAAAGCCTGTTTCCAATCAGTGCTCAATTAGAATACCAGACTACCGCCGTTTCCCCTGCCAGTGGATGAGCTGTTGTTCTGTAGTACAGAACTGTATGAGATTCCTTTGCCACCTGGCAGGTTCTGTCACTTTGGAGAGAATTGAGTCAGTGACTGTGGAAGAAAGTTACCTTCATAGTCTTCTAATGGCAATGAGTTGTAATGACATTTGAACTCTTCTCTATGACTCTGAGGTTTCCCCGGTGCCACTTCATTTCCCAGCACAACAGCAGGCCAGGGTCAGTGGTAAGATGAGACCACACACTAGGCAGGCGTAGGGGCCTGGACTGGTTATAGAAAATTGTGGAACTTCCACCTCACTGCCTGACATTGCATATGCCCTTTTTCAGGAGGATGAATTCTGTGACTCCAGGAAGCAGAGAGGTAGGCATCACCCAGTATCTCCTGCAGCCTTTCTGTATCTGACCCACACTCATTGCCCAGCTCCCAGCCAGCTTCTGAGCAAAACAGACTCCATGGAGAGCTCCGCAGCTCATGGCAGAGGACTGCAACTGTGCATTGTGCCTACACTGTGGCAACCACCCCCAAAGCTTGGCTCCAGTGTTTGTGACAGGATTTGCTCGAAAGGAGTTCCTTTGCCTCAATGGATACAAGTTGTAGGAAAGTGGGTTTCAGAAATCTGAAGAGAGAGAGGCCCCTTTTCTATTCCCGTATTCTGGCCCATCTTCTCTATACCCACCATCTAGCTGGGGTTTTTTGTTTTGTTGGTTTTTTTCTTTTTCTGTTTTGTCAGTGTGAGCCTCAGTCTGTACCCTGGTCTCTGCCAGAAATGCTGGCAGCTACAGTACCTGTGGACAGAGAGCAAATACCTGTTGTGGTTGATGTTGAGAGTGCGGGAGGGTAGACTGTAAGGTGCACTCACACCCACATCTCAGGGCATTCATCACTGAACAGGTCTCGTCCGTTGTTGGGCAAGAGAACCAGGACCCCAACAAAGGTTACCCCAGTGGTCCTCAGAGAATCAGCCTGAGGTGCAAGTCCTTAGGCTCACCCAGCAGTCACTTGCCTTCCTCCCTGTTGTGTGAGTGTGTCCTAGCTGGTTACCCTTGGATCACAGGCTAGCTCTCATCCCCTGTCATCTGAAGGCCCTTGGCTCCTTTGAGGTTCTCAGGTTGGCTAACCGTCAGATGCTCTTCCACCGCACACCTTCAAGTCTTGTCCACAGCTCAGAATCACCCCCAGCACTAAGCAGCTCACGCAGCCGGGTCAATGCTAAAGCAAAGGTGACGTGTTTGTTGCGCACAGGTCCTGCTACCCAACCGGGATGACTTTGCTATTAAACAGCAGTCATAGTTTCAGGCAGTGACCTCTTGCCAAAAGTCCCACACGTCCTTTTGAGAGGCTTCTGAGCAGCGCACGCCGGTCGCCATCTTCGTGGGACAGTCTCGGGACTGGCATCAGGGGTAGGGGTTACAGTTCAGATGCTTATCCAATCTTTTTTCAGCATCCAGCCCTGGCCCTGAGCCTGGGGATCTGGTGTGGTCTTATGCTGAGATGGCTGGCCACAGGGCTCTCCTGGGAGCTATGTCAGCCCCAGGGAATGCATGGGAGGACCAATTGGTCTCTTCCCATTTTTGTTTCTAGGATTGCTTCCCACTCGGCCTTGGGACAGTCCAAGGTTGTTGATTTTGTGAGTGGAAGATAGAGATCGGGCCAGCAAGGACTGTCAGACCTGCTGAGTCCCTAGTTCAGGTGAGGCCACAGGACGGTCACCACAACCCACCTAGAGGTGGGATGGAGGGTGGCAGTGCAGCCTGCTTCACTTCTGAGGCCTTCCAGCTGCTGCCTCTGTGGGGATGTGTGCAGCCCTTTGAGTGTCATGGCAGAAGATCCCACAACAGAGTGCTCTATTGGACAAGCAGGCTGGGACAGAGCAGAGTAGGTGGCCATGAGTGGGATGGGCCTCTGCCCATCAGGCCATGGGAGGAGTGAGGCAACTCCTCTGGGTTCTCATCAAAGGTCCTGGTACATCAGGAACCTCTTTAACAGCTCCTCAGTACCTTGGGGTATCCTGGCCCTGCCACAAAAGAGATGGAAGCTGGGCACAAGGAATAAGTGCCAAGCTGCAGCATCCAACTTGGCCCTGGAGCTGACCTCTTCTGCAGGCTCCTCAGTGTCTCGAGGGGACTTTTCTGTTACAGGAGAAAAGGAGGATGAGGACGAGGATGTGAAGAAGAGGCGAGAGAAGCAACGGAGGAGAGACAGGATGCGGGACCGAGCAGCTGACAGGTGAGGGGCCAGTGAGGCAGGTTGACAGGGCTAGGGCAAGATTGATCTGGGCACACAGGTTCTTCAAGCTCACCTGTCTTCCCTCTGTAATTTACAGGAGTTTGATTTGTTGTAACTCCAGCTGCCAAGAAATCTTAGCCAGGTTAATAGCAGATACAACTTAGAGAAGTGATGAAAGATGGGTGTAGTTAAACTTTCTGTTTTGCTCATAGAATCCACTTCTGAAACCACCATCTTTCCTCACCTTGCTAATGAGAGCCCAGATGCTAGAACTGTGTGTTCATCAGGAGGGCTCCCTTGACTACCCAGCAGGCCCAAGGGGTGCCTAATCCTGTCTGCTGATTTTCACATCCCACTTCTCAGAAAGTGACTTTCATTCAACAGAACTGGGAGGAGGGTGTCTTGATTCCCTGTCTAAATCTAGACAGTCTCTGGAATTGAGCAGAGTGAGCAACATGTGTATATGATTCTGCTGGCCAGATTTTGTATCAAGAGAAGAATGCTAAAATGCCCTTAGGGTGCTGCTCTGACTTCATCATAGGTCCACCTCTCATGACTTTGTTATTTGTTATTAAGCAGCTACTGGCTAGAAATCAGAATTGCTAGTGGCTGTATGAGAATCTGTTGGTTGTCATTGTCCTTATATAACAAGTGCTCTTACCTACAGAGCCATCTTCCCAGATCAAATGACTTTTTTTTTTTTTTGAAACAGGGTCTCTCTGTGTATCCCTGGCTGTTCTGGACTCGATTTGTGTGTATGAGTACAGATCTGCCACAGCATACTTATGAAGGTCCAAAGACACTTTGTAGGAGTTGGTTCTTTTCCACCTATAGATTAATGCAGGTCATTAAGCTTGGTGTCAATTGCTGAGCAATTTTTCCAGGCTGTAACCCTTGGTCTTAAGGCTCAGGTGCTACCATAATTTTCCTGTGCAGAGAATTGTTTTGCAAAAGAGGTAACAGTAGAAGCTAGGACTCCAAGAACAAAACACAAGGTCATCTTTTTCTAGAAGCTCATCAAAACCCTCGATTTGGGCTGGTTGACGGCTCAATGGGTAAAGACAGCTGTTCCATGCTTGTTGACCTGAGTTTGATTCCTGGGACCCACATGTAGAAATAATTACATTATGATTTCTAGTATTTATATTTTGGGGTTAGTCGGTCAGCGGTGTTAATCCTTAACCCACCATTATAAATAATCACACAGACAACTGATGGATTTAAACAAGCCTTAGCCTGGAGTGAGCAATCTTGGCCCATCTAAGCTAGCTTATTCTATTCCCCAAATAAAACCCCACTACATACACATTTGCCCCCTGGGCTGTTTTTCTCCAAGCTTTGCCTGATGTCGGGCCACATGACATGGTTCTTCCGTCTCTAACCCATGGTGGGTCTCCTCTTCTAGGCTTCTTCCCATCATCCTCTCTGTTCCTCAAGCCCAAGCACCTGGCCCCCGCCTACCTCTCTTCTACCCAGTCCAGGCTGCAGCACTTATTAACATCATTTGGTGCACTTATGACCTGGCACAGCTCGCAGGCCTCTGGGAGCAGACTAATTAACATGTAGAATAAGGAGAAAGCCAGCTCTCACATATTCTCTTTCTCTGCGGACACATGTCCCACACCCAGTAATGAAATCTTTTTTAAAAAGCCATTTGGTCTGCAGAGGTTGGTTCTGTAGCTAAGAGCACTTGGTATGTGATACAGCCTTGTACATCTGTAAACCCAACCCTGCTAGGAATGAGACGAGGGTCCTAGAATTTGCTGGCCAATTGCCCAGCTCCAGGGTTAGTGAGAAACCCCATTTCACAGAAGGTGAATAGTGGTAGAACAGGCCATCTGATCTACCTCTCCTCTTAGGTGTGTGCACTCACGTACATCAGCACACCACATGGTTTCCAAATGATGAGAGAGTTTGGGTCTGTTTCCGTGCCACTCAGAGTGAGATGACTTTTACTTTTGTGATATTGCATGAAAGGGCCAAGTAGTAAGTAACATCTGTGGCCTCATGCCTCCTTTTTGTTTTGTTTGTCTCTCTCTCTCATTCTTTTGTTTTTTTAAGTTATTGTCTGTGCCCTAGTGAACAGGGTTTCAGAGGCATGGTGTCACACATCTTTCATTCCAGCACTTGGGAGGCAGAGGCAGGCAAATCTCTTGAGCTTGAGGACAGCCAGGGCTACACAGAGAAACCCTGTCTGGAAAAAAAAACAAAAAGATTGTTAGAATGAAAATAAAATTACAACAGGAACTGTCAGTCCTCACAACTGTTTACTAGTTTTCATCAGCCCGTCTCTAGGGACTTAGAAATGTCTCCTTTTTAGTCACAACGTTGGCCCACAGCAGTTGGTATACTACTGATGGAATAGTTCTCCTGAAAGGTGTGTTTTGGTTGTGTTGTTTTTTTCGAGACAGGGTTTCTCTGTGTAACAGCTCTGGCTGTCCTGGACTTGCTTTTTAGACCAGGCTGGCCTCAAACTCACAGAGATCCGCCTGCCTCTGCCTCCGAGTGCTGGGATTAAAGGTGTGCACCACCACCTGAAATGTGTTTGCAAAGCTGTCCCACTCTTTACCCAGGGACATTTAGTAAGTGCTATTTCCTAGCTGGTCTTCGGGGCTCAGCAACTGAGGGACTCAGACTAGACGAGGCTTTCCTTTACTTTTTCAAGGACAAGAAGGATCCTGTTTCCTTTTGCATTTCTGTACAGAGATGAGCTGGTGATCTCTCCACTTTTTTCTGTATTCTCTGTAGGATTCAGTTTGCCTGTTCTGTATGCAAGTTTCGTAGCTTTGAAGATGAAGAAATTCACAAGCATCTGCAAAGCAAATTTCACAAAGAGACATTGCGCTTTATAAGTACCAAACTGCCCGAGAAGACAGTGGAGTTCCTCCAGGTAAAGAAATCTACAGTGTTTGTAGACAGCCTTACAAGTGTAAAAACCCTGAGAGTTGAAGAGGAATAAATGAGAGGCCTAAACGTGAAGCAAACTCTTTTCCCAAGTTGAAGCTATTGCACATGTCCTGTGTCACAGTGACGATAGCCCAGAGCACAGAAGATTTTCCCCATGGGGCTGCTCCAGGAGCACCTTCATGCACTCTGTGCAGTTGAAAAGTGCCTAGAGTACTGTGTCCTTGTTTCATTTGATGGAGTGTGTCTCAATCCTTCTAGGAGTACATCATAAACAGGAATAAGAAGATTGAGAAGCGGCGTCGGGAATTGTTGGAGAAGGAAAGCCCTAAGCCCAAACCAGATCCTTTCAAAGGTACATTGTGATCCCAGTGTTCCGGTCCAGACAGGGTTTCTCTGTGTAGCCCTGGCTGTCCTGGACTCCCTTTGTAGACTAGGCTGGCCTCCAACTCACAGAGATCCACCTGCCTCTGCCTCCCAAGTGCTGGGAAAGGTGTGCGCCACCATACCCGGCTCTGCATGCTCTTAAAGGTGCAGAACATGACTCAGTGCTGGCTGGCTGCTCTTCCAGAGAATTCGGGTTTGGTTTTGCTTTTGTTTTGATTTGGTTTTGCTTTGGTTTTTTGAGTCGGGTTTTGTGTGTGTGTGTGTGTGTGTCTCGAAAAACAAAATAAATAAGCAATCAAAAACAAGAGTGCAATGCCAAGGACTTCCAAAAATGTGAAGCCAAGTTCTGTGAGAAAAGCACTTAGTGGAAAGAAGACGTGGGTGCACTGAGGTGAGAGCACAGCTGCATAAGAGCATATCAGGGTGATGTGGTGCAGCCTGAGGGTGCACACTGGAAGGGTGCGGTGCTGACAGAACACTCTTCACTGTGGAGCAGGTCTGCTGCGGGAACAGACGACAGTGACTCCACCCTCTCACATTATCCTAATAATATCCCTAGAGGATGATATCAGGGAGACAATGGGGACCTTACTAGAGAGGAGACAAAAACCGTTTGGGTGCCATTCCAGGGATTGGCCAGGAGCATTTCTTCAAGAAGATTGAAGCCGCACACTGCTTAGCGTGCGACATGCTGATTCCTGCACAGCACCAGCTCCTGCAGCGTCATCTGCATTCTGTGGACCATAACCATAACCGAAGGGTAAGTGTTTTGATGCAGGCTTTCTCTTGGGTGACCATCCTCTGCTGCTAGTCAATGAGGTCAGACCTTGTGTGCTGTGTCAGGATTGCTCACATTGCTATCATGTCTTCAGGGAGCCTGTCATCTTCTCTGTAACCTTCAGTCCAGATTACAATTACATCCAAGTTAGACTTGGTGAGATGGACCTCTTATTCCCTACTTGGAGGCTGAGTTGAAGGCAGGCTTTCATTCTCTCTCTCCTTTGTTTCAGAGAGATTCCAGCTTTGTAGCCCTGACTGGCTGGAACTGAAAAATCTACCTGCCTCTGCCTCCTAAGGCTTAAACTTGTATGCTGCCATACCCAGTCTGGCCATGTCTCTTAAAAAGAGAAGGAACAGAAACAACACAGAAATTTTGACCCATGGATTGGCTGTATATAGTAGCTGAAATTCTGAATTGAAACTTTTCTACAGATCACACCAAAGTTTCCCAGTTACTGAAAAACTGGGTTTCTGTAAGCTGAAGCCGAGGTCCATTCAGAACTCATTGGCCTGGGGGACCAGTCTAAGTTTTTTAGGTTTTTGGAGACAAGGTTTCTCTGTGTAACAGCCCTAGCTGTCCTGGAACTCACTCTACACCAGGCTGGCGTTGAACTCACAGAGATCCGCCTACCTCTGTCTCCCGAGTGCTGGGATTAAAGGAGTGCACCACCATAGCTGGCCCAACCTGGGTTTTAGTACTGCTTTGGTCTTCCCTTGATGAGGCTGAGGCTAAAGGTTTAACCTGGAGATTAGCAAGGTTTTGTTGTTAGTGGTTTTGTTTTTGTTTGTTTTCAGTAAAAAGTCTGATCATAGATACAGTTGGCCTTCATCTGTGAACCCTACAATTGCAGATTGAACCAACGTGGGAATTGAAAACATTTGGTAGAAGAATTGCAACTGTATTGAACACACCGCAGTTCTTTTCAATATTCCTCACCCAATACCTTATCATAGCTGTTTGCTACGTTAGGTAATAGCTATGTTAGACTTGTACATCATCTAAAATATAGAGAGGATACACATAGGTGCTGTGCCAACACTGGGCTACTTCATGGGAGACTTGAGTGTTCTTGGACTTTGTTATCTGAAGGGAAAGTAAAGTCAGTTCCCTGCAGTTAGGATGGCTCTAGGGGCCCAAAGCATCTGATCTGCATTGTGTGGCACAACTACTGTAGATAATGCAGAAGCAGCCACAGATGATAAAAAGTGGGTGTGCCTACATTGCTGGCCACTGGGTTAGCATCTGAGTCAAGATAGAACACAAATGACTGCCCACCCATCTTTCTCTCCATTTGTTTACTTATTCATTGTCTTAGATTTATTTTTATTTCACGTATATGATTGTTTTGCCTGTTTGTATGCCTGTGCACCATGTGTGTGCCATGTAGATGCTAGGAACCAACCCTGGATCCTCTACAAGAGCAAAAGGTGTTAGCTACTGAGCCAACTCTTCAGTTCCTCTTTAGGGCTTTCAGAGATCACAGAAGAACAGTCTACAAGCAAGGGATTAGTATATGAAAAGATAGCCACAGAGCAGTCAAGTAGTTCTTGAACTACTTTTTGTGACAAGATCTCACTCTGTAGATAGAGCCTGGGCTCAAAGCAGGGCACCACCATGCTTGGTGTGAAGTTGTGGCTGGTACTGATGGTACTTAATATGAGGGAAATACAACCCCCAAAACTAAGAAAGTTTGCCCTTTTCCCCTATTTAGTCCACATGACTTACCTTTTTGTGGGTTTTGTTGTTGCTTTTTTTTGCTTTGTTCTGTTTTAGTCTCGCTGGCCTGGAACTAGCTCATTGTACCAGACTGGCCTTCAACCATGCCTAGGTACTCACTATTTAGGAGCATGGTCTTAGGTTCTTGCCTGTTTTTGTCTTCTAATGCAACTTCTCTACTTAGCTGTCCTGCTTTTATGTCAAGGGCTCTCTGGTACTTGGCTTTCATATTTGGCATTTTGAGATTTTTTTCCTTCAAAATAAAGATGGCAGTGGGATGTCATGAAAGCTTGACATAGTGACCTAGTTTCATTTCTTCCTGTGACAAAATACCCTGACCAAAGACAACTTAGTGGTGAAAGGGCCTAACAGTTCCAGGTTATGCTGCATCATTCCGAGGAAGTCAGGGTTGAAACCCGGAGCAGCTGTCAAAAGTGGAGAGAGAATGAATGCATGTGTGCTTGGCCAGTTCTCTCTCCTCTTACACCCCACTGGCCAGGCCAGCCTGATCCACACAGAAGCATTGAGACTTCTGGGTGATTGGGTTGTGTCAAGTTGAGTGTTAAACTAACCATCACACACCCTGGCTAGTTCTCTGGTTTTTCAAGGCTACTTTTAAAACCTACTTTTGGTTGCCTTTGCAGTTGGCTGCTGAGCAGTTCAAGAAAACAAGTCTCCATGTGGCTAAGAGTGTTTTGAACAACAAACATATAGTGAAGATGCTGGAAAAATACCTCAAGGTTTGTATTTGGGGATAGAGTGGGCCAGAAAAGCCATGCAGGTGGAAGATTTGTATGGAGTGTACCCAGAGTGCACTGTTCATCATTTGTAACTGTTGAAAAAAATTAAAGGACATGAGAACATATTAGGGTTGGATCTGTGACAGCTGCAGGTTTCTAGAGACTTGGCACTTACCTGTGTATGACCTTGGGCTGTGGTGCTGTTTAGTGGGTCACTGCAGTGTGCTGTTCACACTCAACACACACAGCGGAACATGGCTGCCAGCTGTGAAGTGCTGAGCAGAGGCTGGTGATGTGTCCTTCAGAAAGCATCCACATGCCTGGAGTCCTAGCTCCTCTGCAGCCATGGGAGAATCTTCAGCCCAGGAAACTGAGATCAGCTTGGCAGCATATAGCAAGACCTGGACTCACTTAAAAAAAAAAAAAGATGAAATAAAACAAACTATAAATGAAATAAAAAGTATTAACGAAGGTTGTGTGGTGGCACACACCTGTAATACTAGCATTTGGGAGCCAGACACAAGAGAATTATAAATTTGAGCCCAGCCTGGGCCATAAACAATAGGCTGGAAACAGTGCAAATAGGGCCTATGGGTGGCACTGTGGTGGAGCACTTGTTTAGCATGTGTGGTGACTTGGATTTAATCCCCAACACACCAAAATATGTGTGACAAGTAACAGGTAACAGGCTGTGGATTTGAGCACAGAGTACTCATATAAGTGAAATTCTCAGTAAATAAAAATAAACTAACCAAACTGAATCTGTAAGCTTTGAGGGCTGCCATCTACTGCTATAGTATGCTGTTTTGCACTTCTCTTTTCCTAAAAACAAGAACTCCTCATAAACTGGACCATTCGTTGTTTGTCTGTGGCACTGATTTGTGTTTCTTTGTCCAGGGTGAGGATCCTTTTGTCAATGAAACTGCTGATCTTGAGACAGAAGGAGATGAAAATGTAGGAGGCGAGGAGAAGGAGGAGACACCAGAGGAGGTAGCTGCAGAAGTCTTGGCAGAGGTGATTACAGCAGCAGTGAGGGCTGTAGACGGGGAAGGGGAAGGAGAGCCAGCCACAGAGCGAGATCAAGTCCCGGCTGAGATAGAAGGCCCTGCGGAAACACCAGAGGCCAACAGTGATCCCCACTCTGAAAAGCTGCTACAAGAGCAGACCTCTGAAACAGCACCTGTAAACGGGAACAGCCAAGACAAGGCCAGAAGTGAGGCTGCTGAGGCCAGAAATGAAGCCGTCTTGCCAGCAGTGGGGGCAGAGAGCAGCACATCTGTTGTGGCCATCCCAGGAATCATGGAAGATGAAGTGGGACTGACTGATTCAGAGTCCAAAGATGCTCCCACAGAATGACCTTTCCCATTTCAAGGAATGTGTCCTATCGTGTGCTCTCTTTGGTTTGTAAGCAGTACTATAGATTATGTGTTATTTGGTGGAAAGACTTGGCCATTTCCTTCCCAGTGTACCTCAAGGATTGATGCTATACAGTGGATGGCTTCCCACCTCCATTAGAATACAAAAAGAGGTAAATCATTTTCCCTAGTGGCCTTTGATGGCTATATGTGCACTGCACTGAGAATAATAAAAGTAGATCTTCCTGATGCTTGTTAAATTCTGAAACTGACAGAATGTGAAGGTTATTTTTGTTTTTTGTTTTTTGTTTTTTGTTTTTTCACTTGGGAAGCAGCTTGAGGTTTTTTGCTTGTTTTTTAATTTAGTGGCATTTCCTTATTTACCTCCATGGCACATGGTGTGGACATACAGTTCAACTATCCATGTGAGTGAGAGCTGAGATTGTGCTCCCTCGACAATAAACAATCCTGCTGAAGGTCAAAAAAAATTTTAGGTCGTTTATTTTAGCTTTGGCATTGAGATAGCATCTTGCTTGGCCCTAAGGTGGCCTCAGTGCTCAGTCCTCCTGTCTCAGCCTCGAGAGTATCGGCCT
>CAJQZJ010032834.1:1484248-1497155 GCA_907164525.1 Lophiomys imhausi
CAAAGCGAGTCCAGGACAGCCAGGGCTGTTACACAGAGAAACCCCGCTTCAAAAAAAAAAAAAAAAAAAAAAAAAAAAAAAAAAAAAGTAGTCCTTAGTTTCTTGCTTTGGTTCACACTGTAACTGCAGCTGACCTTGAAGTCAATTTAGCAAGACCTTACCTGGAATTTTAAAAGGACTGGAGATAAATAGCTCTGTTAGAACACTTACCTAGCATATGTGAGGTCCTAGGTTTAATCCCCAGCCCCCCCCAAAAAAAAATTTATATATATATATATATATATATATATATATATATACCTCTGTCACAACACTGTTGGCCAAATGTCCGCATGCTTAATGCCAGCATTTGGAAGAAGTTCAGGTCATCATGGGTTCGTAAGGATTAAGCCAACCTGAGCTGTATGAGATTCTTTAAAATAAATAAATGAAGCCAGGTATGGTGACGCACACCTTTAATCCCAGCACTTAGGAGGCAGAGGCAGTGTGAGTTCGAAGCCAGCCTGGTGGAGATGTAGGGGATTCTTCCGGACAGTAAGGAAGAGGGGCCAGTCCAAGACAGCCAGGGCTTGTTACACAGAGAAACCCTGTCTCAACCAAAAACTAAAATAATAAATAAACTGTATTGAGTACATCCAGTAAAGAAAATGCACCCTCAGTTTCTTTTTTCTTTTTTTCATATAGGGTTTCTCTGTGTAACCCTGGCTGTCCTGGACTCACTTTGTAGACCAGGCTGGCCTTGAACTTGCAGAGATCCACCTGCCTCTGCCTCCTAAGTGCTGGGTTTAAAGGCGTGTGCCACCACGCCCATCTTACCCTCAGTTTCTTATGAAGCCATTTGGCACTGTTGAAAGAGTGACTCATGGAACTGGGCATGGTGGCACACACCTTTAATCCTAGCACTCAGAAGGCAGACGCAGGAGGATCTCTGTGAATTTAAGACCAGGGGGTCTACAAGAGAGTTCCAAGACAGCCAGGACTGTTACACAGAGCAACCCTGTCTCAGCAAAGAGTGGCTCATGGACCTAGGATTATAGCTAGATGACAGAGTGTGTTTGGTACAGTGCCCTCCTCCATGTGTATCACTACATTTTTTTTTTCTTTTGAGACAGGGTCTCCTGTAGCCAGGTTGGCCTCTAACCCACTCTGTAGCTAACCTAGATATTACCCTCTTGCTTTTGAGTACTGGGATTATAGCTTTGTGCTACCACAACTGACTGGCTTTATGGGGTGCTGGGAGTCAACTTAGGGCCTTAAGCCTTGCTTTGTAGTTCAAACTGGACGTCCTCTTTCCCCAGCCTTCTAAGTGTTGGGATCCCAAGCGTGCACTATCACCCTTGGCCATTTCACTGTTTTAAAGTAGGCAATGACATTGGGTAAAATCACAATGTTGCACAATCATCACTTTAACCAGTTCCAACACCTTCATCCTTAAAGTCTTCATTCTCATTAACAGTGATTCCTACTTAGGTGTGGTGGCCCATCCTTGAATTCTCAGGCTGACCCTGAAGAACTTCAGTCTGGACTACAAAGAAAGCCATCTCCAAAAATAAACCTGATGCCAGGCACATGATGGTATGTGTCTTTAATCCCAGCACTCAGCAACAAGAGGTAGGCAAAATCTCTAAGTCTGGAGTCAGTCTGATCTGTGTAGCCTATTCCACATGGGGCTACAACTGAGAGCCTGTCTCAAAAACAACAAACCGAAGCCTGGTATGATGGCTAACATCAGGAGTCCCAGCATCCAGGAGGCTGAGGCAGATAGATTTCCATGAGTTTAAGGCTACCCTGGATTGCGGAGTGAGAACCTGTCTCTAAAATAAAATAAAACCTGGTGAAATGGCTGAACACTTGGTAATGTTCCGTTCCCAGCACCAGGTGCCAACTTGCAGCTAATTACAGTTCTGGAGCTCTGCTGTCTGAAGAGAATCTAGCAAACCCAAGCGTGGCAAACAAGGCTCCCTGGCAGGCTTTGCCTTTTCCCCATTTCTCTCTACCTTGCTAAACTGTTAGATTACAATCTTCAACAAGCATCCTTATTTGGCCACTTCCTCCCCATGACTACCAAGGTCCAGCTATCAAAGTATTGAAGTCCGGCAGTCAAATGCCCTCTTTTGGCTACCCTAATTAACATAATCAAAATTAACCAACTCATCCTAACACAGGGTTTCCCTTTGTCCCGTTATCAACTACCATTTACCTACGGCCACTTCTGTCTCATCTTTATCCAGAGGCAGTCCTTTGTCTATCTGAAGCAAATATCCCTCCGTGCCCCCTTGCTTGTTCTGAAACTGTCTTCTAGCCTCCATGTACTCATGTTCACAAATCCCACCCACACACATAATTATGAACCTTTTTTGGTGACGGGTATGGTGGCGCACACCTTTAATCCCAGCACTAGGGAGGCAGAGGCAGGTGGATCTCTGTGAGTTCAAAGCTAACCTGGTCTACAAAGTGACTTCAGGACAGCTGAAGATATACAGTTAAACCCTGTCTCAAAACCCAAACAAACAAACAAAAATCCACTGTAAGTTGGTAAGATGGCTGTAGGAGTGAAGACACTTGCCACCCACCCAAGCCTGCTGGCCTGAGTTCCATCCCTGGTCTATAGATGATGGAAGAAGAGAACTGACTCCCGAAAGTTGTCCTTTTACTACACACACGTGCTTCAGCACGTGCATCCACCCCCCTCTCCTGAGACACACAAAATAAACAAAGTGTGATTTTTTTAAAGAAACGTACTAGGTATGGTGGTACATCCCTCGGGGGATACCTCGTTGACTTAACCTGGGCCATAGGAGGAGACCTTGTCCCAACAAACTATAAGGTTGAAGTATGGCAGGTCTGTAATCTCAGTTACCCAAGCGTCCTGATGGAAAGCTCCAGGCCAGGGGCTGGAGAGATGTCTCAGTAGTTAAAAGCACTGGAAGCTCTAAAATGAGAGCTGAGGTTGGGTTTCCATTACCCACATCAAATGACTCACAAGCACCTGGAGCTCCAGCCAATGGATTTGAAATCTTCTGGACTTGATGGGCACTCACACACAAGCATGCATGTATACTCACATACAAGAATGCACACATACTCAACAAATAAAATTAAAATAAATCCTTAAAAAGAGCCAGGCATTGGTGGCACACCCCCTTTATTCCCAGCACTGAAGTGAATTTGAGGCCAGAGAGACTCAGAGCGAGTTCCAGGATAGCCAAGGCTACACAGAGAAACCCTGTCTCAAAAAAACAAAACAAAATCCTTAAAAAGAAAAAAAAAAAAATCACCAGCCATGATGGCACACAGCTTTAAATTCCATCACTCAGGACTCAGAGGCAGGCAGATCTCTGTAAATTCCAGGCCAGTCTACCACATAGCAAGTTCCAGGCTAGCCAGGGCTATATAGTGAGAACCAACCAACCAATCAATCAATCAATAGAAAAAATATCAGTAAAAGACACTGAGTAATTAACACAAGTTACCAAGATGATCAGAAAAAAAAAATGGATTGGTTTGGATGGTAGGTTTCTGAGGTATGCCAATCAATGTTCAGTTTCTTTTTTTTTTTTTTTTTTTTTTGGTTTTTCAAGACAGGGTTTCTCTGTGTAACAGTCCTGGCTGTCCTGGACTTGCTCTGTAGACCAGGCTGGCCTGGAACTCACAGAGATCCGCCTGGCTCTTAAGTCAACAACTCAGCATGTACCAGATGTGGTAGCACCCACTTATATTCCCAGTACTTGGCATGTTGATGTGCCAGGGTAGGATCAAGACCATTCTGAGCTCTATAGCATGAACCTGCATCTACCTCAAAGGACAACACTTCAGTAATAGCCCTGCTGATTTCCTTTTGTCATTTTGTTTTTGGCTTTTTTTTTCTTTTTTTGAGCAGCATTCCCCTGTGTAGACTACACTGTCTTGGAAGTCTCTCTGTAGACCAGGCTCACCTTAAACTATAAGATCAACCTGCCTCTGCCTCCTGAGGGCTGGGGTTAAAGATGTGTACCACCACCACACCACCCTTAAATTTACCAGGCTTGATGACAAAGGCCTTTATCCCACAATTCTACATCCCCTTTTGTTGTTGTTCTTTAAATTTTTTAAATTTGTTTTATTATTTTGTCTGTATAGAATTTGCATGTGTGTGTATACCACATGTGTACCTCCTGGTGCCAACAGAAGCCAGAAGAGGGCATTAGGGCCTCTTGACCTGGAGCTGCAGATGGCAGTGGGCTCTTCCCACCACCCATGTGGGTGCTAGGAAGCAAACTTGGTCCTGTGAAAGAACAGCAAGTGCTCCTAACTGCTGAGTCACATCTCTAGCCCATTTGGTGTTTTGAGACAGGGTCTCATCTAGTCTGAGTTGGCCTCAAATTCATTGTGTAGCCAAGACTGTCTTTGAAGTCCAGAGTCCTGCCTCTGCCTACCTTGTTCTGGGATGGCTGTTGTGCACCAGCCTGCCCAGCACTGTTTGCTTGTTTGCTTTTACAGTTTTACTTCCCTACAAATTTTCATCTCCTTTGCTCTGTTTTTGACATCTATACAAAAATGAGATGACCACATATAGAGAGGATCTCTTGTATACTGTAAGAAAGTATTATCACCTGTTGATAAAAAGCTGACGGCCTATTAGCTGAGGCAGGAAAACGTGGGTGAGACATCCAGCAAAGAGAATTCTGGGGTAGAATCAGGCATGGAAAGAGATTTGCCCCAGACCCTGAAGGAGCCATACACATGAAACTCAGGAGAGGTAACTAGCCATGTAGCAGACATGAAATAGAATAAACGGGATAATAAGTTATGAGCTAGTCGAGGAACATGCCTAGCTATATGGCCTAGGTATTTATTTGTAAATAACATAAGCATCTAAGTCTTTATTTCAGGAAACAAGAGACCAGGTGAAGAAACACAAAGTTGCAACCACATATGCCTTCTCTCTTTGGCATCCTCTTTTTTTTTTTTTTTTTTTTGAGACAGAGTTTCTCTGTTTAACAGAACCCTGGACTCAATTTATACACCAGGCTGGCCTTGAACTCACAGAGATCCATCTCCCTCTGCCTCCTGAGTGCTGGGATTAAAGATGTGTGCTACCATCGCCTGGCAATTAGACAGCTGTGAACTGCCATGTGGGTGCTGGGATTTGAACTCAGGTCCTTTGGAAGAGCAGCCAGTGCTTTTATCAACTAAGCCATCTCTCTAGCCCCTCCATCTGAAACTTTTAAAGAGCAGTTTTATAGCTGAGTGTGGTAGTGCAAACCTTTAATCCCAGCACTCGGGAGGCAGAGGCAGGCAGATTTCTGTGAGGTTGAGACCAGCCTGCTCTACAAATCGAGTCCAGGACAGCCAGGGCTCTGTTAAACAGAGAAACCCCGTCTCAAAAAACCGAGAATAAATAAATAAATAAATAAATAAATAAATAAATAAATAAATAAATAAATGGAACAAACAAACAAAACAGTCTTATCACCAGTCTTATGGCCAGATGTGGTGATACACATCTTTAATCCCAGCACTTGGGAGGCAGAGGCAGGCGGATCTCTTGTGAGTTCAAGGCCAGCCTGGTCTACAGAGCGAGTCCAGGATTGCCAGAGCTGTTACACAGAGAAACCCTTGCCTTGAAAAACAAAACAAAAAAAGGCCCAAGTCATCCTGCACAGACCTACACTAAGAATATTAATACCCTTGCCTTGAAAAACAAAACAAAAAAAGGCCCAAGTCATCCTGCACAGACCTACACTAAGAATATTAATATCCTTTTTAAAAAGTTAAAATAGCCGGGCGGTGGTGGCGCACGCCTTTAATCCCAGCACTTGGGAGGCAGAGGCAGGCGGATCTTTGTGAGTTCGAGGCCAGCCTGGTCTACAAAGCGAGTCCAGGACAGCCAGAGATATTCAGAGAAACCCTGTCTCGAAAAACCAAAAAAAAAAAAAAAAGTTAAAATAGTGTTAGTTAAGTTCTTTTAGATAAGTATTTCAGTGTTGTTAGGTATTAGGGTATTCTTAGATTATAGATTTTAAATTATGACTTAGATTACAGGATTTAGGTATTTTATAGGTGTTTAAATATATGTGTTTATAAAAAATTCTGTTACAAAAAAAATCCCCATATCATAACTGGGTTTTTCAAAATAATTTATTTATGTACATTGGTGTTTTGACAGCTTATATGTCTGTGTGAGAGTTACAGACAGTTGTGAGCTGCCATGTGGGTGCTGGGAATTGAACCCAGGTGCTCTGGAAGAGCAGTCAGTGCTCTTAACTGCTGATCCATCTCTCCAGCCCCCATAACTGGGTTTTTAAATAAACAAAACTCTTACCACGGGGATGGAATGGTATGTGAGTAAATGTACTCATAAGCAAGAAGTGTTGGATCCACTGGAGCTAGAGTTACAGGTGGGATAGCCTGAATTTAGAGATACAGGTTACTGAGACTCACCAGGTATATGGGTGCTAGGAACTGAACTCAGGTCCTCTGCAAGAACAGTAAGTGATGTTAACAGTTAAGATGTTTCTTTGGTTTTAAAACTTTGGGTGTAGTTGGAGGAAGTTCTAATACATTGCTTCTCATAGGCTGATTTCAATGCTGAGATCTGATTACCGCCCTTCTGAGGCATTCTCTTGATTGGTTAATAAAAGTCACTGATGGCCAATTAGATGGGCAGAAAGAATATAGGGAGGTGGGACTTTCTGAGATAGAAACAAGAGCCCTGTGTTTTACACAGAGGAGTCTCTCTTTCCAGAAGACTTGGAAGCAGACAGACATGTTTGAGACTCTGGAAGGTAACAACAGACCACATGATGGTTTGGGATTAGATGGTCCAGGTTAATTTAGATTAGCTAGTTGAGAGTCTGCCCAGCTAAGGGCTAAACGTTGAAACATTGAAAGGTCTTTGTGTGTTTAATTATTGGGGAAAGGGCTGCAGCAGCCTATAGGCTGCCAGTCAAAGCAATCCAGGGCCATCAGCCTCCTGCCAAACCCTGGCAGCTTTTCCTCCAGGCCACTGGCAATTCCACTGGCCTAATATAACAACTTATAGTTATTAATGAAGATACTCATTAATAGAGTTTAGGTTGCAGTTGGTGAAGGCCACCCTTGGTCCAGGGATTTTTCCCCAGGACAAGTCAGGCCACCAGTTAAGGTAGGTTAAGCCTGGAAACCTCCCGCCAGCCCACTAACTACTCTGCCAGCCTAATCTTATAGTTTACATTGATAATTAAATTGCAATTTCAGGTGGCACTCAACATCAGTAAGGTATTATGAGTAATTTGGTTTTCAAAACCATAGAGGAAACTGCAGATTTTGAAACTATGATACTGTTTTTTGACAAAATGGCGATGTTTACTGCTGACTTCTATACTGTTTTTCAATCAGACTGAATGTTTTATGCTATTTACTTTTTTTTTTCTCTTTTATTGGTTTATCATAAGGAAGAAGCTTGCTGTACTATTAGAAAGTATTAAGGAGCTTAAGAAAAATCAGCCAGGGCAGGTAACTGGAACTGGGAAAATGCCACATTCTTTCTTAGCTAGGTCTCCATAGCCAGTGCGTGCACCAGCAAAAGACCAGGTAGGTAAAAGTGTTAATGTGGAACCAAGTGCGCCCCCAGAGGAGCTGCGTGGTACTACACAATCATCATCAGCTTTTCCAGTTATGTTTCAATTTAGGCCAACTCCATCAGAAATTAGCATGGTGTCCAATGGACATGTTGGATTTAAAGCAATTTAAGGAGTCCATTATCTATTATGGAATGCATTCACCATTCGTTAAGCAAATGTTAAATAATTGGGCTATACAAAATAGAGTCATTCCCCAAGATTGTGCTAGAAGGTAGCCAGCAATTACAATGGTTGTCATGGTGGAGACATGAAGCCACAAAATTAGAACAACAAAATATGGCAAGGGGAATAAATGTCACAGCCAACCAAATGCTTGGTGAGGGACCTTATGCTGACATACGACGGTTACAGACTCAATTTGAAGATATTGTGATAGAACAATGTCGTGTTACAGCTCTGAGAGGCTGGGATATGGTTGCTGAGGTTGAGAAAATATTTACTTCATTTACTAAGATAATACAAGGTCCTCAGGAAACCTTCTCAGACTTCTTAGGGAGATTGACTTCAGCTGTGGAGAGAGATGTAGATAACCCTGATGCCAGACAGGACTTGATAAATGCCTTGGCATATGAAAATACAAATGCTGAATGTCAAAGGACAACTAGACCATTGAAAGCTCGAGGAGCCCCAGTAGATGAATGGATAAGAGAAACAACTGATATTGGTTTTCAGGAGCATCAGACTAATATCATAGCACAAGCTGTTGCTAGGGGTCTTAATAAGTACTTTAGAAATAGTGAACTTGGTCATTTCCAAAGATTTCGTAAGGCTGAAACCTCCAGAACTTGAAATGACAGGTGCTTGGACTCTGCAGAGCATGGTCGTAAAAAGGAATGAACGGCTTTTAATAATAATGGAAAGTTAAGGTCTTCAGGATTTTGTACTCTTTGTGGTAAAGGTAAACACTGGTCCTGGGACTGTAGATCTAAAGTGGATGGTAACCCTTTGCAAGGAAATGAGGGGAGAGGCCTACCAGTTCAGGGCCCCCTCAACAAAATCTATGAACCGTTATCCATCAGCTAGCCACAGGGAAACAAGCAGACAGGAGGAAGAACAAAATTAACTATTGCCAATCTTTTGCATGCTACTGAAGGCAGTGCAGCTTTAGATTTGGTCATGGATGAGTCTATTACATTATCTAAAACAGATGAATGTTATAAGTTAAACACTGGTGTTTATGGTCCTTTACCAACAGGGACAGTAGGATCTTTGGAAAAAGTGGATTAACTTCTCAAGAATTTATTGTGCATCCAGGTATTATAGATGGAGATTGCAAGGAAGAAATTAAAATTATGGTATCAGTAAAGAAAGAGATGAAAATTAATGCAGGTGATAGAATTGCTCAGTTGCTGTTGGAGGGCAAGGCTGCTCCAATAGGAAAAACAGGAGCATTCCAGAGTACTGGAAAACATGCATATTGGCAAACAATATTGAATGATAAGACACCAAAATTAAAAATACAAATGAAAGGTATTGAAATAGAAGGCTTGCTTGACACAGGAGCAGATGTCACTATTCTCTCACAGGAATCTTGGAATCCAAAGTGGCCACTTCAAAAGGTCCATATACACTTTATAGGAATTGGTGAATTATCACATATAAAACAAAGTGTACAGTGACTTAATTGTTTTGGATCAGAAGGGCAAACAGGGAAGTTGAGGCCTTATGTGCCTGATGTACCCATAAATTTATGGGGAAGGGATATCTTACAACAATGGGGTACTCAAATTAATATTCCTGCAATGCCAGAAAAAAACATGATGAAATTATGAAAGCTTCTTGCAAAGGTATTGATATGGGTGCTCACAATAATCATAAGTTGTGTCTAATCTCCAAACACAGGACTTAAAATCTAGGCATTGGGTTTATGAATGTTTTGGGGGAAGGTTTGATATGAGTATTCAAGAGCAATCACAAGCTGTGTCCAGTGTCCAAACACAGGACCTCGCAGGTATTGAGTTTCCAAATTTATAGTGGGGGCCGCTGTTGAAATTCCAACAGCCCTACCCTTGAAATGGCTATCAAATAAACCAATATGGCAAGAGCAGTGGCCCATAACAAAGGAAAAATTGGAGGCTCTTGAGCAACTGGTAAAATAACAGCTGGAGGCTCATCATATGGAAGAGTCTACCAGCCCATGGAATTCTCCTGTGTTTGTGGTAAAAAAAAAAAAAAAAATCAGGTAAATGGAGAATGGTAACAGATTTAAGAGCCATGAATAGAGTAATTCAACCTATGGACCCTTTGCAGTCTGGTATACCTTTACCTTCTCTATTACCAAAGTCACAGCCTTTAACATTAATTAATTTAAAAGATTGCTTTTTTATCAATTCCATTGTATAAGAATGATAGGGAAAGGTTTGCTTTCTCTGTACCTACTCTTAATAACAGTAGACCAATCAAGAGGTATCACTGGAATGTGCTTCCTCCACAGGGAATGTTGAATACTCTAACTCTGTGTCAATATTTTGAACAAAAACCATTAGAAACAATTCATAAGTACACTTGGGAGGCAGAGGCAGGCAGATCTCTGTGAGTTCAAGGCCAACCTGGTCCACAAAGTGAGTCCAGGACAGCCAGAGCTGTTATACAGAGAAACTCTGTCTCAAAAAACCAAATAATAATAATAATAATTCATAAGTAATTTCCTCAATCTATTATCTATCATTATATGTGTAGAGAGCTGCGATGTGCCGCGCCCTAAAGATGGCGCCAGTTTCTGCCTTCCACCAGCCCGATGGTGAGCGCTCTCTGTGGTAAACAAGTCCATATTTGGCTAAGACCGCTGATCTGGCTTGCCTCCGCATACGTGTGTAACCAAACTTTTAAATTATTATTTAACACTTATTTATTTATTACTAAATTCACTTATAACAAACACCAACAATTTCTTAACTATTAATCCTATAAATTCCTACAACCCCTTTAACCTATCCACTAAACCTATTGATAATCATAACAACCACTTTCATAACCTTTTAGAATGATACAGTCTCTGGGGCAGGTCCTCAGTCGTCAGGAACACAGTCTTTGTTGTAGATTCTTTAACACACTTAGTCCTTCTTCTGGATCTCTCAGATGCAGGTTCGTCAGGGTAGTTGGTTATTGCAGTCTCACCTTAAATAAGGCTTCATGCTTTCTTCTCTGTGGGAGACCCCAGCCTTCTGCAGGCCAACTTACTTCTTTTGAATCAGGAACTCAGCTGCTCTGCCTCAGTCCTTAAAGCCAGGCACCATTTCCTTTAGGCCACTGTTTGGACAGATCAAACCCCTCCAGGCAAAAGCTGAACCACAGGGTCCAGTCCTTGGCGTTTTGGTGTCTTGCTCAGGCTTTCTTTGCTCACCGGCTTCTTTCTGCTTCAGGGAGAGAGCTGGCCATCAATGGCCAGCCATTTTTTCAGCAGGACTCTTGGAGCTCTCTAGCATCAGGGGCCTCTTCTCTTCTGGGCTCCACGCACTGTCCTTAAATAGGAGGAACTCTGTTTCAGCTTAATTTGGGCTGCGCCCACTTAGCAGCTGAAAACAACGTCAGGCCAGATACTTTGTTTCTTCAAATCCATTAAATCTTTCCTCTTTTCCTGACTTCAACCTTGTTTTTCAGTCTATTGAGTCTTTCCTGTTTTTGCTGACTTCATGCTGATAATGCTCTTCAGGCCCCGAATTAAGAGACAGTATCAGAAACTCCTATATATTTTCTAAATCTAATTTATCTAACCCCTACATACGTGGGCCTCTAAGATAGCACCACGTGGCTTTACTTGATTGGCTTTTCATATAGTATTTAGCCTGTGGGTTGGGTCTGCCCGGGCATTCGGAAGACTGTTTTCAAGGGACCTGAATAAACTGCTTGAGAAGAGCTTTTGCGAGTTGCGTCGTCCTTGCTGGTCGAGGTCGACGCAACAAGTGGTGGCCCGTACGGGGAACCAGAAAAGACTCAGAACTCCTGCAGTCGGGGGCAGTGCACTGGTAAGTTCCCGGGGTAAATTGGGACAATAAAGTTTCGCGGAAATAGCGAACAAAAGGTAAAGTTTCACGGGAAACTGCGAACCGAAAGTAAATTTTTAATCATGGGATCGTCTCAGTCACATCCAATTTTTCTGGCTCTTCAGGTGCTACTTTTAGCTAGGAATTTGAAACTTAAGAAGTCAACCCTAGAAAGATTTTTGAATGAATGTGACTCCGTGGCTCCGTGGTTTGCGGTGTCCGGGAATCTTACAGTATCCTGCTGGGACAACTTAGGCAGAGACTCGGATTTTGCTTGGGAGCAAGGTACTCTGAAGCATGGAGTAAGACCGATTTGGAAGATGGTGAGGAGTTGTTTAGAAGATCAGAGATGCTGTAACGCAATCAAGGAGGGAGAATCAGCCTTGGAACTGCTGCAAGGGGAAAGATCTGAGCAGGCAGACAGTGAAAAGGGAAGCAAAAAGAAGCTCCCTCTCTATCCCGATCTTAGAGATTTTAGAGATTTTGAGGACTCAGAGGGCACGGATTCTGAAGGGGAGCTACACGCTCTAATAGAACAGTTGGAGAGGACTGCTATTAGAAAAAGGGAAAAGAAAAAGGTAAAAGAGAAAGACATGTTGGCGGCAGTCGGTGTAAGTGAAGCCGTTGCCGCGGTGCCTTCAACTCCCCCTCCATACCCAGAAGCCGTTCAGATAGATCAGCCTGTTCAGTCCCTGAAAGTAGGGAGATCTTTCTGCCCGGGGATGTGGACACAAGTAAGAACAGAATTACAGTTTGCCTATGCGGTATACCAAGACCCAAAAGGGAACAGGTACGAGGAACCGCTTGATTTTGGGTTTTTTTTTTTTTTTGGTTTTTCAAGAGAGGGTTTCTCTGTGTAGCCCTGGCTGTCCTGGACTCAATTTGTAGACCAGGCTGGCCTCGAACTCACAAAGATCCGCCTGCCTCTGCCTCCCAAGTGCTGGGATTAAAGGCGTGCGCCACCACTGCCCGGCTAAGAACCGCTTGATTTTAAAGTAGTTAAATCCCTTGCAGAGTCGGTTCGTACCTATGGCATTACCGCTTCTTTTACATTGGCTCAAGTAGAAGCATTAAGCAGACATTGTATGACCCCGAGTGATTGGAGTGGCCTGGCCTGCGCCTGCTTAAGTCCAGGGCAATACTTAGACTGGAAAGCTTTCTTGATTGAGTATGCCACTGAGCAAGCAGCCATTAATCAGAGAAATGGAAATCCAGCCTGGGATAGAGATATGCTGCTTGGGCAGGGGAGATTTGCCAACCAGCAGACAGGATATCCCAATCAGGTTTATGAACAAATAAACCAGACAGCTATCAAGGCTT
>CAJQZJ010032834.1:1502155-1520567 GCA_907164525.1 Lophiomys imhausi
AGAGTCTCAGTCCAAGGCCTGAGGATAGAAGCAAGCAAGGCAGAGGCGGACGCCAGTGTAAACTGAGCGACCCCGACTGCTTGTCTGCTCTGGCTTTTTATACTTTTTACTGGCTTCATTATAATATCCACATAAGGCGGGCTAATTATTCTAATTACTACGTCATCCACATACGGTGGCACTCCTTATCTACTTATCTTTCTCCTACAGCTGGTCTCAGCTTGGGCTGTGGCTGACAGCTCATTGCAGCTAAACAAGAAGCTATTACTTATAATCCAATACTTAAATTACTTTAATAAACTCCCTGCAGCCATTCTTTATGGCTGCTTACAGGCTCCTTACAACTTGGAAGCAGACAGACATGTTTGAGACTCTGGAAGGTAACAACAGGCCACATGGCATTTGGGATTAGGTGTTCCAGGTTAATTTAGATTAGCTAGTTGAGAGTCTGCCCAGCTAAGGGCTAAACGTTGAAACATTAAAAGGTCTTAGTGTGTTTAATTATTGGGGAAAGGGCTGAAGCAGCCTATAGGCTGCCAGTCAAAGCAATCCAGGGCCATCAGCCTCCTGCCAAACCCTGGTAGCTGTTCCTCCAGGCTGCTGGCAAGTCCACTGGCCTAATATAACAACTTATAGTTATTAATGAAGATGTTAGTTAATAGAGTTTAGGTTGCAGTTGGTGAAGGCCACCCTTGGTCCAGGGATTTTTCCCCAGGACAAGTTAGGCCACCAGTTAAGGTGGGTCAAGCCTTCTAGCCTCCTGCCAGCCTGCTAGCTGCTCTGCTTGCCTAATCTTTTTTTTTTTAAAGATTTATTTGTTTATTATGTATACAGTGTTCTGTCTTCGGGTATACCTACAGGCCAGAAGAAGGCACCAGATTTCTTTGTGGCTGGTTGTAAGCCACCATGTGGTTGCTGGGAATTGAACTTGAGACCTCTGGAAGAGTAGTCAGTACTCTTAAACTCTGAGCCATCTCTCCAGCTCCACCTAATCTTATAGTTTATTTTGATAATTAAATTGCAGTTTCAGTGCAAAGCTCTAGTTTTTTAGTCTAGTTATTTGGTACCATCACCAAAACATAAACAAAACTCACACATACACACACAAGGCATACAAAACAACCTAAAAGTCCTCAGGTGAGATGGCTCCGTGGATACAGGAACTTGTCACCAAGCCTGACTGAGTTTGATCCTCAGAGTCTGACCTGTGTGGTAGAATGGGAGAATTGACTCCCGGAAGAATCTCTGCAAGTATGAGGACAGCTTGTTTTACACAGTGAGATCCTATCTGAAAAGAAGAAAAAAAAATGTCGAGCGACTGAGAGAGATAGTATAATCAGTCAAGTGCATGGTTTATAAGCATGAAGCCCTGAATTTGATCAAGAGAAACTGAATAAAAAGGCCTGTCAGTGACCCCAAAATTGTTCTCTGTCTTCCACATGCACACATGGGCATGAGCACCTCTATATCCCTACGTAAGTAATTTACATACACATGAACACATACATATATACACATATAAAACGAATTGAAAAGAATAAAAGTCAGGAAGTATCCTAACTCATGAATTTATGATATTGTTATTATTGGGGAGTAAGACAAGTTTCTCTATGTAGTCCTGACTGATTGTCCTGAAGTTATCCACTACATAGACCAGCCTGGCTTTGAACTCACAATACTCTTTTTGCCTCTGCTTCCTGAGGGCTGAGAATAAGGGTATGTGCCACTATACCCTGTCAATATCATTTCATTTTATTTTTGAGACATTTTTTTTTGTAGCCCTGACTGGTGTGTAATTTCCAACACAGACCAGGCTGGACTCAAGCTCACAAAAATCTGCCTGCCTATCAAGTGCTGGTATCAAAATATGTGCTGTCATACCTGGGCCTGGGATCCTAATTTACCTATCCATAAAACTTCATTATAAAACAGATACACTTAGCTGGTCGGTGGTGGCGCACGCCTTTAATCCCAGCACTCGGGAGGCAGAGGCAGGTGGATCTCTGCAAGTTCAAGGCGAGCCTGGTCTACAAAGTGAGTCCAGGACAACCAGGGCTACGCAGAGAAATCCTGTCTCAAAAAAAGTAAAATATAAATAAATAAAAAGAAAATTGTTTAATTTTTTTTTTTGGTTGTTTGTCTAGCCTTTAGTGGCTAAGCCACCTCTGAACACCAGGATTACAAGGCTCTCTGAATCAACTAAGGAAGGCTCCTTTGAACTCATGGAGACTGAAGAAGCAAGCACAGGGCCTATATGGGTCTGAACCAGGCCCTCTGTGTATATATTATAGTTTTCACTTTAGGTTCTTTTTTTTTTTTTTTGGTTTTTCGAGATAGGGTTTGTCTGTGTAACAGCTCTGACTGTCCTGACCTGGAGTTACTCTGTAGACCAGGCTGGCCTTGAACTCACAGAGACCCATCTGCCTTTGCCTCCCAAGTGCTGGGATTAAAGGTATGTGCCACCACCACCACACCCTGCTCACCTTAGTATTTTTATGGGATTCCTGAGTGTGTGAACAAATGAGTGTGTAATTCTTATTTTTTTCTTTTTTTTTTTCTTTTTTTTTTTTTTTTTTTTTGCTTTTCGAGACAGGGTTTCTCTGTGTAACCCTGGCTGTTCTGGACTCATTTTGTAGACCAGACTGGCCTCGAACTCACAAAGATCCACCTGCCTCTGCCTCCCCTCCCAGGTGCTGGGATTAAAGGCGTGTGCCACCACTGCCCGGCTGAGTGTGTAATTCTTGTGCCAGCTCTTGGGATTCTTTTCCTTCTGTTCAGTTGCCTTTTTCAGCTTCATATTTTATTTTGTTTTGTCGTGTTTGGTTGTTGTCTCTTAGAAGCCTATTCTTTTCTAATAAGAGACAGAAAGTAGACCTGGAGGAGAGGGATGGTGGTAAGGAACTGGGAGAAGTAGCGGGAGGGGAAACTACAATCATGATATAGTATATGAGAAAAGAATTTATTTTCAATAAAAGGGAAAAGACTTATGTATTTATGCAGTTTATGTATATGTGTTTTGTCTGCATATATATACACCAGAAGAGAGCATAGGATCTCATGGGACTACAGTTATAGATGGCTATAATCCACCATGTGGGTGATTGAATTCAAGTCCTCTAGAAGAGCTGAGCAGTGGTGCTGCACACGCCTTTAATCCCAGCACTCAGGAGGCAGAGGCAGGTGGATCTCTGCGAGTTCAAGGCCAATATATATTCAGAGCCTATATATATATATGTCTTAGCCAATCTGAGCTATTTCCAAATAGTGGAATCAGCAGATATAAGTTACCTTTTGCTATTTTGTTGTAGCCAAGATCTGCAGGTGGACTTTCTAATCAAATCTGATTTCTATCAGTATGGATGGAAGACCTTTTTTTTTGTAATTATTATTACATATGTATGGCTATATATAATTAATTTTAGGTTGAAAATTCAGCATAAGACTGAGTTTAAAAGTATTCTCCTCTACAGTTGACATAAATCTATTAATTGATTGAGACAGGTTTTCTCTGTGTATCTCAGGCTGTTCATAGATTTGGTTGGCCTCAAACTCAGAAGGAACCTATATGTCTCTGCCTTTGCCTCCCACATTTTGGGATCAAAGGTATGCAGTTATATTTTTCTTTCCTTTTTCTCCTTTCCTTGGAGATGTAATTTCTATGTGGATATATATATATCTTTTTTTTTTTTTTTGGTTTTTCGAGACAGGGTTTCTCTGAATATCTCTGGCTGTCCTGGACTCGCTTTGTAGACCAGGCTGGCCTCGAACTCACAAAGATCCGCCTGCCTCTGCCTCCCAAATGCTGGGATTAGAGGCGTGCGCCACCACCGCCCGGCTGATATATATATCTTTAATGAGACAGAGTTTCTCTTTGTAGCTTGGGCTCTCTTGATTTGCTCTGTAGAGCTCTGTGGATTAGATTGACATCAAACACACAAGGAACCTGTTTTTCCTTTGTCTCCCAAGTTTTGGGATCAAGGCATGAATTTAATTCATTGAATTACCTATATTAAAGAACAATATTAATTAAATCATTTTGTGTTAGTTTGAGTTCCAATCTCCCATGGGAGACCCATTCTTGATGAGATTGGTTTAGAATAACATGATATGCTATTTTATGTTAGCTTTTCTTAACTGTTGGCAGTGGGAGGCATGCAGCTTGCACTCCATTTCATAATAAAAAAAAAGAAAGAAAAACAATGCGAAGGTTATTATGTTCTGCCCAGATCTTGAGACCCCAAAGACCACTCAGGAGCCAACTCCAATGTAAATACATGAGGGTTGTTTATTTAAGCTCAGAGCTTGGACTCTCAATTCACTGACACAGCAATTCGAGTTGAGAGCCCCCAGACCCAAAAGTACAGAGTTTATATAGGGACTCAGACAAAGAAGCAGGTTCTTTACCTTATGATTGGATGACATTTGGGTAGCTAGTCATGTCCATTTCTGATTGGCTCGTTGTTACTAACCAGCTTGACCATCAGAAAGTTTGTTTAGACTTTTTGGGTGCTTTCTCAGTGAGCTGTCTGGTGATGATGAGGGAACACCCCTGGAATACAGTCAGGTACATTTTATTGTTCTCGAACTGGAGGTCAGCTCTGAGTCAAACTTAATACAAAATGGAATCCTTTTTCAAGATGGATTCAGTCAGGCTCCACAATTATACCCTCACATATTAAATACCATGATCCCCCTGACTCACTCCTTTCTTTCTTTTTTTGGGGGGGGGGCAGGATTTCTCTGTGTAACAGCCCTGGCTGTCCTGGACTCACTTTGTAGACCAGGCTGGCCTTGAACTCACAGAGATCCACCTGTCTCTGCCTCCTGAGTGCTGGGATTAAAGGCGTGCGCCACCTCCACCACCACCACCCAGCTCATCACTCCTTTCTACATACCTCCAGCTGTAATTCCCTGGAGTGGTGCATGGGTCTTGGGACTTGATAGAGCACATGGGATGTGGAAGGCCAGCTGATGGACTCCATCTATGCAGGTCAGGGAAAATGTGGTCCACCTGGAGTGAGCGTCTTTAGGGATGCAGCTTCTTAGGCCCATTTATGTTCTGTAAGGAAGCCCAGCAAACTCACTGGTTTGCCTCACTGGACTTTGGTGGGATGATTACTTTGTCCTATTACTGGTGCCCTATCTGGGGGTGAGGTGTTTATTTACATCTCTCCAGGAAATGTCTATGAACCACAAACAGTGAGCTAAAAAACCCTGCTCTTCCCAGCTTGTTTTTGCCTTTTGGTCACAGCAAAGAGTAATTCATTCACCAAGCCCAAGATTACCTACATGGCTTGTTTTTTCCCACCCTCTGTGCTTTGTCAGTCTTTAAGGAATCAGGAGATCTGAGTTCTAAACCATGTGTGAAAATGTTAGTATGATTACATTGTGGTCAGGTTCTAGATGCAAACTGTCAAAGAACCAGTACTGTTGAGCCCAAGAAACTGACTCCTGAATTTGGGGTGACTGAGAAATCACCAGGGCTTGAGAATGATGCAAAATCAAGAGGTTTATTTACAAGCATACTGCGGTCGGCACTCACAGAGTCTCCTTGAAAGGCCGACCCCGAAGGGAGTCTCATTTCAGATTTTATACGTTTCAACAAGGCAGAATCAGCAACAGTACATTTGGCGAGCTTCTATTGGTTAACATATCTTTTAAATTGATTGGTGCTGGATAAGGAATGAAGAGCCCAGTCCTGGCAATAAGGAACTTGGCTCCTGGTGGCAGTTAGGGAGTTTCCAAACCCAGGGTACATTCTTTTCAATTTGCATTTCCTGGAACTAATTGCCCCAGAGTTCAGGGCCTACCCAAGTTCCAAGGCTTTTGGAGCCTGACTAAAGTTTGGTCAAGTAAACTTGGGTCCTACAGTATCAGACAAAAGCACTTAGTTTTTCCAAAAGTGACCAAACTAGATGCATGTATCCTTGATTCTAAGAAATCATTACTAAATGTTACACATATATTCTTTTTCTTTTTGTGTGTGTTGGTGATAGGGCTCAAATGCAGGACCTGTAATATGTTAGCCAAGTACTTTATTGCTGAGCTATACCCACAGTCTGATAATTTAAAATAATAGGCCGGGCGTGGTTGCCCACTCCTTTAATCTCTGCACTTGGGAGGCAGAGGCAGGCAGATCTCTGAGTTCAAGGCCAGCCTGGTCTACAGAGTGAGTCCAGGACAGTCAGGGCTGTTACACAGAGAAACCCTGTCTCTAAAACCAAAAGCAAAATGTGTATGAGTAGTTTTTTTTATGGGGTGGTATTGGGGGGTAAGTTGAGACAGTGTTGTTTAATAGAAAGAAAATCCCAGTCATTCGATTTTACCAGTGAAGACTCAGAAAGTAGCCAGATGCTGGGGTGAAAACCTGCTTGCTCAGAGAGGCAGAGGCAGCACTCAGCTGACCTTCCTACTCCACTGACATCCCAGAAGGAAAAAGCCCTTTCTCCTTCTGCACAATGTCTTAGTACCCTCAACTCAATGTTCCTCCTATCTGTTTACTTACGTCCAGTCCTTGTCTGCTGGTTACTTGAACTGCCTTATTTACAGTAAACAGAAAGCTCTAGATCAAGGGTGGAGCCTTACCACAGTTAGAAATGGGTTCTCGCCGGGCATGGTGGCGCACGCCTTTAATCCCAGCACTTGGGAGGCAGAGGCAGGCGGATCTCTGTGAGTTCGAGGCCAGCCTGGTCTACAAAGCAAGTCCAGGACAGCCAGGGCTGTTACACAGAGAAACCCTGTCTCGAAAAACCAAAAAAAAAAAAAAAGAAATGGGTTCTCCTGGCCAGACATGGTGGCCTTGAATCCCTGCACTGGAGAGGCAGGGGTAGGTAGATCTCCGTCAGTCAAGGCCAGCCTGGCCTATAAGTGAGTCTAGGACAGCCAGGGATAGTATATAAAGAAACCCTATCTCCAAGAAAAGAAAAAAAAAGAAATAGTTTTTTCCAGTTCACAATGGCAGGAATCACAATGTGCATCATTCCCCCCCCCCTTTTTTTTGTAAAGAAAAGACTTTCTCACTGGCCGTGGTAGCACACACCTTTCATACCAGCACTTGGGAGGCAGAGTTAGGTGGATCTCTGTGAGTTCAAGGCCAGCCTGGTCTACAGAGTGAGCTCCAAGACAGCCAGGGCTGTTACACAGAGAAATCCTATCTCAAAAAACAAACAAACAAACAAAAAGACTTTTTCTCTAACATCAATAAACTATATACTCTCTGGTAAGAATTACATTCACAATGTCCAGTCCATTTATATTTAGAAACCTAAAACCATCTTTTTAGACCTTAAAACAATTTTCTTAAATCCTAAGCAATTTAAGCTTAAGTGTGAGATTATAACTAGTCTTCAACCCCATCAGAGACCTGAGAAGGACTATTGTCTGAATAAACAGGAAGTACAGAGTAAGCAGCTTCCAAAACTATAGAAATTATAGAGATTGCTGGTTATCTGGACATTCACCCAAGATTTCTCTGCAATGTAGGAGCATCCATCTTTTTTTGGTTTTTTGGTTTTGTTTTGTTTTTTTGAGAAAGGATATCTCTGTGTAGCCCTAGCTGTCCTGGACTCACTTTGTAGATCAAGCTGGCCTTGAACTTGCAGAAATCCACCTGCTTCTGCCTCCTGAGTGCTGGGATTAAAGGCGTGCGCCACCACGCTGAGCAATTACAGACAGCTGTGAACTGCCATCTGGGTGCTGGGATTTGAACCTGGGTCCTTTGGAAGAACAGTCAGTGCTCTTAACCGCTGAGCCATCTCTCCAGCCCCAGAGCATCCATCTTTTCACCTTTGGAGTTGTCCTAGAAGCATGTTTTGATACAACAGCAAGTGATACAGTCTGAGGTTGGATCAAGCAGGATGCTGGAATAAATATGTCTCAGCATCTCAGCATCCTGGAGGGTGATGTCAAGGCCATCTCCATTCCATTGGTATCTGGACCTTTTGTTCTGTAAACATATAAACTCTCACAAGTCATATACATTATCGTAAAAATAAATGTATGGAATGTGCATTGTGTACAGATCAGTTAAAGATGATTCTTTGCTCTTTGTTTGAGCAGGCAAAAGGCATCAAACTTCCCTCCCTTTTTGTCTTAATAAAAAGGAAAGATTTTGGGCCTGGAGAGATGGCTCAGTGGTAAGGGCACTGACTGCTCTTCCAGAGGACTAGGGTTCAAATCCCAGCACCCACATGGCAGCTCAAAACTGTAACTCCAAGATCTGACAATCTCATATAGACACACATGCACGAAAAACACCAATGCACATAAAATAAAGGTAAATAAAATTTAAAAAAGGAAATATTTTAACCCTAATACAGTAAAACTATTTACAATAATGAAGCTATTTCGGCCAAGCTTTCCACAATATCCAGCTAGCTTGTATTTGACAGCCTTAGGGTTAAGTACTTTTTAATTCAAAGATGTGTAAAATGCTTATATGACCTCAGCAATCTGAATGTCTTGAGCTGTGTGTAGTCCAAAGCTGATCTTTGGGTGGCATTTGTCAGCTTCGTGGCAATCCTGGCTAGGTAGAACATAGCAGTCAACGCAAAGGTGTCCACTGTTTGTGTAGAACCTGGCAGCAGAAGACGAGGCATATGTGGTGGAAGTTCAGATTTCTTTGTAAACACAGTTGTGTTGAATGACTGTGTTTTTTGTTTTGGTCTGAAGTAAGGGATCGTTAGGGCCAAGAAACAGACCCCTGAATTGGGGAAACCAAGGAATCACCAGGACATTCAAGAATGATGCAAATGCAAGAGATTTTATTTAGCCAGCGTGTTATTTACCAGATATTATTTACCACCATGCTGGGTCACCCACAAAGCTTCTCCATGCCAGGAGAAGGAGGAGACCCTGAGATCCAGTACCTTTCAGCAAGGCAGACTCAGGCATCATCAAGCAACAGTGCTTTCATTGTTAGCATCACTATCTCTACATAGATGGGTGTTGGCTAAAGGTTCCGGAACTTGATACTAAAAACAAGGAACTTGGTCTCCTAGTGACAGTGCTTCCAAACCCAGGGGTGTAGTGTTGTCAGTTTCTGGAGCAAGTTAACCTGGAGTTTAGGGCCTATCCAAATTTCCAGGCTTCTGAAGCCTGGTTAAAGTTTGGTTAAAAACGCTTTGGTCCTAACAGGATGTGGGGGTATTTTGTCTATCACTGAAAAGTACACTCGTGAAAGATGTAAAACATCCTGATGGAGGAGTTCATGGTATTTTGCTAGCTGGAGACTGTCACTTGTAGGGAATATATTTACATCCTTTGATAGACAGACTCATTGGAGAGCTCATGATCTTGGTCAGCAGGAAGCACCTTGTGCAGAGGGCGTGAAGTTGGCCAATTAGAAAGCATCCTGGTGCATATTTGGAGGAGGTATAAAAACAAGTTCCTGGAAAAGTGGAGGGGTTTCTTGCTTAGCATTGCTTCTTCTCATTCCTGCTCATCGTGGCTTCGCTTTGAAAGATTCCAGACAACACTGCCAAGACTTGCTGAGGATCCCTTCCTGGGTCAGGTCAAGCCCAGGTTGGCCCCATTTGGGGCTGCAAAAGACACTGCTGCTTGGCTGTCCTTGTTGGTGCTCCTGGGTAGCTGTGTTCCTGTTGCTGATTGTGCCTGTTCCTGTGTGTGCTGATTTGGCTGGAGTGCTGATGAATTGCCTCAAGGACCTGCAACTTAGGAGGTTTTCATCTTAATATCCTTTCTGCTGTACTTCGGGTTGGTGGTTTGGAAGGTATATATCTTTATTAATAAATAGTTTAAAAGTACACTTTCAGAGCTGGGCAAGTGGTGTGTGCCTTTAATCCCAGCACTCGGGAGAGGCAGGCAGATCTCTGTGAGTTCAAGCCCACCCTGACCTACAAAGTGAGTTCAGGACAGCCAGGGCTATTACACAGAGAAACCCTATCTCAAAAACAAACAAAAAGTACACCTTCAGGCATGGGGCAGTTTTTCCCAGTGGTAGTATTACCACAATCTAGTTGGATTTGTCATTGCAGGCTCCATCATCTTCTTTGAAGCCTAAAAGGTACTGTTAGGAATGGTCGAAACCTAAACATTTTAAATATCATACTAAGCAGATCTCCAGAAGGATTAAGGACCACAATCTATTAGGTACCGAGGTACACAAACTTTGCTCCTAGTTACTTGCTTCAGATTCAAACCTGAAAACATGTACAGGAAGCTAGACGAAGCTTATTTCCAGAATTAGTTAGTACTCCGTATGACTACTAGTATCATTACAGAAAGCTTATGTGTATATATATATAATAATCTTTTATATTTTGAGATAATATTTATACGTTAAGAAAAGTTTTAGAGGGGGCTGGAGGGATGGCTCAGAGGTTAAGAGCACTGGCTGCTCTTCCAGAAGTCCTGAGTTCAATTCCCAGCAACCACATGGTGGCTCATAACCATCTATAATGGGATCTGGTGCCCTCTTCTGGCCTGCAGGCATATGTGCAGACAGAACATTGTATACATAATAAATAAAATCTTTAAAAAAAATTAAAAAAAGAAAAGTTTTAGAGAGTCAAATGAAAACCAAAAAATTATGAGATTAGTGGCAATAAAATAGTCCCTTAATTTTTATTTTGTTTTCCTCTGTCCTATAGCAGGTGGCTCTTCTGATATGAGACATAGATTTTGGCTTTTCCTTTAACAAGCATGTGTGGGTTTAGAGTAGTAGAGAGCCACACTCCAATCCCAAATCCAGCTTTAATTTTTAATTGAATTGGGAACACATAAAGACCATTTGCCACTTATGTCTGTAGAGGGCAGAAGACACAAGATGGAAGTGGATGATACCACTTGGCCAACTTATTCCTTTTTAATTTTTTAAAAATATTTTTGGTGTGTTTTGAGACAGGGTTTATTCTGTGTAATAGCCCTGACTGTCCTGGAACTCATTGACCAGGCTGGCCTCAAACTCATAGAGACCCATTGCCTCTGTCTTCCAAGTGCTGGGATTAAAGGCGTGTACCACGGGACTGGAGAGATGGCTCAGTGCTTAAGAACACTGACTGCTCTTCCAAAGGACCTGGGTTCAAATGCCAGCACCCACATGACAGTTCACAGTTGTCTGTATTTGCTGGGCATGGTGGCACCCACCTTTGACCCCAGTACTCAGGAAGCAGAGTAGTTGGATCTCTGTGAGTTCAAGGCCAGCCTGGTCTCCAGAGTAAGTTCCAGGATAGCAAAGGCTACACAGAGAAAAAAACAAAAACAAACAAAAGGCATGCACCACTACCTGGTTCAATTTATTCCTTTTCTTGTGACGTTTTCTCTTTATGATTTGTCCTTCTCTTCAGGTGCTTCATTTGCCCAATGATCTCCAGATTTCTTAGATGCTTTTATTCTCCTTGAAAAATAAAAACAATAGCCAGGCACTCTCCTTTAATCCCAGTGCTTGGGAGGCAGAGGCAGGCGGATCTCTGTGAGTTCAAGGCCAGCCTGATGTACAGAGTGAGTCCAGGACAGCCAGAGCTGTTATACAGAGAAACCCTGTCTCGAAAAACCGAAAAAATAAAAATAAAAATAAATAAAATAAAAACAAAACCCTGCCCCAACCCTAACTTTGGTTTTTTGAGGGTTTTTTTTTTTTGGGGGGGGGTTATGTCCTTTTTTTCTTTTTAATTAAAAATATTTATTCATAGCCGGGCGGTGGTGGCGCACGCCTTTAATCCCAGCACTTGGGAGGCAGAGGCAGGCGGATCTTTGTGAGTTCGAGGCCAGCCTGGTCTACAAAGTGAGTCCAGGACAGCCAAGGATACACAGAGAAACCCTGTCTCGAAAAACCAAAAAAAAAAAATATTTATTCATATTTATTTTATGTGCATTGGTGTTTTGCTTGTATGTATGCCTATGTGAGGTTATCAGATCCTGGAGTTACAGACAGTTGTGAGCTGCCATATTGGTACTAAGAATTGAACCTGGATCCTCTAGAAGAACAGACAGTGCCCTTTAACTGCTAAGTCATCTCTCCAGCCCCCTGGCAGGTTATATCTTTACATATATGTAAAACCAAGGTCCAAGTGTATTAATTTTAGATCACAAAGAACATTCATTTTGAATTTAAGCCTGCCTTTGCAAGCAGCTTTGAAATTTAAATCACTGTAATTCCTATGTGCCTCCCTCTGCCTCAAAAGGGTTGGAATCAAAAGCATGTGTCTCCCAAATGCTGGGATTAAAGGCGTGAAACAAGCTGGGTGTGGTGGCACACGTCTTTAATCCCAGCACTTGGGAGGAAGAAGCAGGTGGATCTCTATGAGTTCAAGGCCAGCCTGGTCTACAGAATGAGTTCCAGGATAGTCAAGGCTGTTACACAGAGAAACCCTGTGTTGAAAAACCTTAAAAACATTATAACTCTAGAATTTAGAAAACAACTAATTTATAGAATGGCCTGTCTCTACTGGTATTAAAGGCTTGGGTTACCAGTGACCTGTTCATATATTTTATCTTAGCTCCAAATCACTCCAACTCTTAGAAATTTAGAAGGCAATTTAGAATTTTAGTAACCTCTGAATTTACTTAAAACATTTTGCATCTCTTAACTGTGTTTTTAATACTGTTCTGCCTGGTTCTCAAGACCCCAAAGACCATCCAGAAGCCAACTCTAATGTAACGCATGAGGGTTGTTTATTCACACCGGAGCAGGGACTTCCAACACTCACCAACACAGCAGTTTGAGTTGAGAGCCCTGAACTCCAAAAATATAGGTTTTTTTTTTTAATAGGGGCTTAAACAAAGAAAGGGGTTTCTAGCATAGGGTTGGATGACATTTGGACAGACAAACCTGTCTATCCCTAATTTTTTTTATAGGGGTTTAAACAAAGAAAGGGGTTTCTAGCATAGGGTTGGGTGACATTTGGACAGACAAACCTGTCTATCCCTAATTTTTTTTATAGGGTTTTAAACAAAGAAAGGGGTTTCTAGCATAGGGTTGGGTGATATTTGGACAGACAAACCTGTCTATCCCTAATTGACTCGTTGTTGCCAGGACCATTATTGGTCAGCTTGACCGTCAGAAAGTTTGTTTAGAGTTTTTGGGTGCTTTCTCAGAGTGAGCTGTCCAGTTATGACTAGAGAACACCCCTGGAATGCAAGTTCAGGTATATTTTGTTGTTTTTCCTGGAACTGGAGGTCAGCTCTGAGTCAAACCTAATAATAAAATGGA
This sequence comes from Lophiomys imhausi, assembly GCA_907164525.1. Lineage (NCBI taxonomy): Eukaryota > Metazoa > Chordata > Mammalia > Rodentia > Muridae > Lophiomys > Lophiomys imhausi. The sequence continues at coordinate 1,515,327 of CAJQZJ010032834.1, forward strand.
ATCTTTTTTCAAGATGGAGTCAGTCAGGCTCCACAATACCTGCCCTGACCAACGAGCGGGTTTGGGGGAATCGAGAGGAGTGCCAAGGACCTGAATGAGAGAAGGGACAAAAGACACGGAGGCGAAGAGCAAGTCATTGATCAAGCTCTCAAATTTTTATTGAAAACAGGGTCAGGTATAGGTTTGGTAGGGGGTAGGAAAGCAGAAGGCAGGGACATCAGCTAGACGTCAGCGGGTTGCTAGGAGACTAAAGGTCTGGGATATCTTGTGGTTGCAGCTGACCGGCCACAGGCTAATCAGGTGAATCAGGTGACTTTGAGAATTGTTCTGGTAATCGGGAAACCTGAACCTAACTCCTGTGCCGGGAGCTTAGCAGGGGGGAGTTGATAACTTTCTGTAGGCCTGTATCTTAGGCCCTAATATAAGTAGGGAAGGTTAGTAATTTTCCACGGGCCTTGGCTCCCAGCAAATACCAAATAACAAAAATGTCCTTTTTATTTAAGAAAACTAAAAGGCTGATGTCCAAGATGGTGTGGCCCATGTGGCAATACATGGACTAACAATCTAACAATAGGACATGTGGTTTAAGAAAACCCATTTTTCAGTGTCTGGTGTGGCGGTGCACGCCTTTAATCCCAACATTTTGGAGGCAAAGGCAGGCAGATTTCTGAGTTCAAAGCCAGCCTTGAACTTAAAAAGGGGGGGGGGGCTTCTTTTCTTTTGGGGGGGGGGCGGAGGGAATGGTTTTGACACAGGGTTTCTCTTTGTAGCTCTGGCTATCCTGGAACTCACTCTGTTGACCAGGCTGGTCTTGAACTCAGATATCTGCCTGCCTTTGCCTCCCAAGAGCTGGGATTAAAGGCATTGCCACCTTGTCCAGCCATTACAGTCAGTTTTGGACTGCCATGTGGGTGCTGGGATTTGAACCCGGGTCCTTTTGTTTTGTTTTGTTTTTTGAGACAGGGTTTCTCTGTGTAGCCCTGTCTGTTCTTGACTCATTTTGTAAACTGGTTAGCCTTGAACTCACAGAGATCTGCCTGCCTCTGCCTCCTGAGTGCTAGGATTAAAGGTGTGTGCTACCACGCTCAGCTCTAGTTAATCATTTTAAAGGTAGGGCAGTTGGTACCTTTGAAAGACCAACAGCTGCTGTGGCCTGCTTATGGACAACCTGGATTGTCTGTAAATGTTCTCGATAATAACTTTTAATATTTTTTTCAGAAGCATTCTTTATTTCATGATTTTTTTTCCTGAGGTTGGAGGAATGTTAATCTGTGTTTTCCATTGTTGAAATAAATCACTTATCCAAAAATTCATGGCTCTATTACCCACATATGGCTTTAGTTTTCCTGTTTGTCCTTCTGCCCCTACACAGTCAACCCATCTTGCACTTTGTTTTACCTGACATAAGGTTCCAATACCTAGAAGCTGAATATTTACCCCCTGAACACGCCAATCTGGATGGCAAGATGTTGGTGAATTTACTGTTACATCATCTCCTGTGTCTACTAAGCCTTCAATTTCAATTCCATTTATTTGTATTTTCAGTTTTTGTCTCTGATCATTTATAGCAGTTTGCCAAAATACTTGTTTTTTGGTCTCTCCTGAATTTTTTGTTTTATCTATTGAAGCTGTTTTATCCTCGATTACATCCAGTGTAGTGTTATTTTTCACAAGAAGCATGATTGAATTAAATCTGATATTGGGGCCTGTGGGAGGTCCCCTAGGGCATTTCCCAATGGCAAAGGATTACATTGCCTATCCCTTGTTGATCTGCATTCATTAGTCCAATGCCAGCCTTTGCTACACATACTGCACATTCTGGAAGGCTGAAGTCTTCTTTTTTGATTATTTCTAGAAAAACAATATTTCTAGGAAAGCCTTGGCTACAATCCTTTTTCAATTGATCTTGTTAACAAAATTAAAACAGCCGCCACTTTGATTTTTCTTAAGATTTTTAGAAATTATGGCTCCTATCACATTAACATCATAAACATGAAATCTAATATCAGCCACATCTCTAATTTATACAACCCTAGATGTCCTGTAGCTTACTATGTAGACCATGCTGACCTTGAACTCACAGAGATCCCCCTGCCTCTATCTCCTAAGTACTAGGATTAAAGGTATGCACCAGCACACCCAGTCCCAGATAAGTTTTTAACTTAGAAACACACTTGAAAGCCAGGTGTGGTGGCATAAACCCATAATCCTAGCCATTGGGCCATAGAGGCAGGGAGATCAGGAGTTTCATGTCAGACTCAGTTCAGTTACACAGGGTGCTTGAGGCCAGCCTGGGCTACAAGTAACTCTGATTCAGCAAAACAACAAGAAAACATTCCTCCCACTCCAGCTCAAAAGCAAGAAAATCCTTGAAAATGTATAAACAACATGATTGGTGCAGTATTTCTTCAGCATGCACAAAGCCTTGGGTGAAGCCAGGTGTTGGTGATGCACATTTTTAATCCCAGTACTTGGGAGACATAGGAAGGAGGATCTCTGAGTTCCAGGCCAGCCTGGTCTACACAAAGTCATCTCACAAAAAACCAAACAAACAAAAACAAAATCTTGCTTAGGTTCTGTTGGGGAAATTCTAATAAGGGCTGATTTCAATGCTGATATCTGGTTAATGCCCCTTCTGAGGCATTCTCTGATTGGTTGAATAAATGCTGAGGCTGAGATTGGGCAAAGACAGAGGTAGGTGGGCCTAAGGTGTGTGGGCTTCTGAAGCAGAGAGGTTGATGGATAAGAGATGCCTCCAAGAGAAGAAACAAAGAGCAGGAAGGAAGACACATGCCATGGGTTAGAGAAAAGAACCTTATTCCACGTGACCTGGAACATTGGCATAGCATGGAGAAAAACAGTCCAGGGGATGTATGTATATTATAAGGGGCTTTATTCAGAAATAGAAATAAGAATTGGCTTACATAGGCCAAGATTGCTCAATTCAGGCCAAGGCTTATTAAAATCCATGTGGTGTCTGGTTATAATGGTTGGTTAAGGATTAACAGCCACCAATCAATTAACAATAATATAAATACTGTTAAACAATTTAATTAATTATTTCTACAGGTTCCATCTCCAGCATGCCCATAGCCTCAGCACAAGTGGAGAAGCAGGAGGATCAGAATCAGGGTGCATGCCTTTAATTCCAGCGTTTGGGAGGCACAGGCAGGCAGGTCTCTGTGAATTTGAGGCCTACTACATGGTGAGTTCCAGAACTACATAGTGAGTTCCAGCATAGCTATGTAGAAAGACCCTGTCTCAAAAGAAAACTAAAAATACTGTATTGGGGGGCAGGGCTGGAGAGATGGTTCAGCACTTGCTTCTCCTCCAGAAGACCAGGTTCAGTTCTCAGCACCCACATATGGTGATTCACAACTACCCGTAACTCCCAAACTGATCTTGCAGAGAACCTGCGATTTTGTCCTAGTACCCTTATTGGGCATCTCACACTCACCTGTTATCTCCAGACCCTGGGGATCTGGTGCCCTTCCTCTTCTAGCGTATTTGAGCACCTGTATTCATATGTACACAATACACAAATACAAATAATAAAATCCTAGGCCTGGCTGGGAGGTGGTAACACACATCTTTAATCCTAACATTTGAGAGGCAGAGGCAGGCAGAGTTTGAGGCCAGCCTGGTCTACAGACAAGTTATAGGACAGCCAAGATCTACACAGAGAAACCCATCTCAAAAAACCAAACCAAACCCCTAACCCCCGCAAAAACCAAATCTAGGCCTGAGGAGATGATTCAGTGAGTAAAGTTCTTCCTTTAAGGTAGTGAACAGTTGAGGAAGATACATCATACATCAGCCTGTGACCTTCACAGTCCACCTTTGCTCTCATCAGCCTCGCTGTGTGTCTACACACAAGTACACCCCTTTCTCTTTCTGTGGTTCTGTGTCTTCTAGGAAGCACGGGCCTTGTTGAGCACCAAGCTAGAAGTGCAAGCTTCTCCTTTGGAAAGTCCAAGTTCAGTTGGTTTCTGGGCAGAAAAAAGATGAGACACAACAAGATCCATGTCACAGGACATCCAGTGTGGCCGGCAGGAGAACAGACTTCATCTACCACAAAGTGATATAGACCTCAGATACACATGCAGAAAAGGGAGACTCTATCTGCCACGCAGTGTAAGGTCACAGCCCTTTTAGCTAAGCTGGCAGCCCCATGCCCGGTGGAAGCAGGGAACTTGGGGCTCCAAAACCCCTTGGATAAAGCGGCAGCAGAAGCCTGATCTGGTGTGGAAGACTAGTGCCGCTGATTTTGGGATCATCTGGCAGCTCACTGCTGCAGACAAACACTCCGGCTTCTCACCGACAAGCAGCTGATACAATGAGTTTCAGCGGCGGCTACCAGGGATGGCTGTGGCAACTGGCAGAGGCAGGGACTCTCCCTGGGCACCCCAAAGTGAGCTCTGGCTGCCAAAGGCAGGAATCTGGCTAGGCAGCAATGAATTCTTCTGGAAGAGGCTCTTCCTTTCCAAGTCTAACAGCCCAAAATAAGCACTGAATCTCAGATGATCTTTAAGTGGATGGTGGAAATGTGGAATGGTTTATTTTGTGAACAGTGACATTATAATCCTTGGTCAGTGGGAGGGGTTTTGGGAGTGAATGCATTTGATTGGCTGGGTCTAGGAGGGCTGTTTTATTTACATGTAGCAGGTTGTTCCTATCATAAGAAGGGGAATGAAAGCCGGGCGTGGTGGCGCACGCCTTTAATCCCTGCATTAGGGAGGCAGAGGCAGGCGGATCTCTGTGAGTTCGAGGCCAGCCTGGTCTTCAAAGTGAGTCCAGGACAGCCAGGGCTACACAGAGAAACCCTGTCTCAAAAAAACAAAACAAAACCAAAAAAAGGGGGAATGAAGTAACTAATTATCCTATGGGTAGCAGGGGGTGAGAGAAGAATTCTCCAGGTATGGTTAGAGGCATGGGCAAAGGTCATTGGTTGAAAACTAAGGTACAACAATGTCTCATTATCAGGGGGAGGCATTTCCAGGAGTCCAGGTGCTGCTGAGTGAGTTTCTTACTGGGAGAAAGGGTTGGACCTGTAATTTCCCTGAGGGCTATGTGATGTTCCTCAGATAGAGGATCTGCAGCTTCTCCAGATCAGGCAGAGAGGAGGGAACCTTACTGAGAAAGGGAGTCCCATCACTTAGCAGAGAGCTTAGGGGCTGTCTAGTAATGTCAGACTTTGACCTTAATAGTGGGTATCCCAACACTCTCTCCCTTAGACCATCC
>CAJQZJ010032834.1:1520577-1572471 GCA_907164525.1 Lophiomys imhausi
GAAAAAAGAAATATGTGAACATTATACATAACTTCCTATTTTCTAGTAGCCACATTGTTTTTTTTTTTTTCAGACAGGGTTTCTCTGGCTGTCCTGGACTCACTCTGTAGACCAGGCTGGCCTTGAACTCACAGAGATAGCCTGTCTCTGCCTCCCTGAGTGCTGGGATTAAAGGCGTGCACCACCACGCCTGGCTCTAGTAACCTTATTAAACAAGACAAAATTAAGTACAATCTTTTTTTTAACATTTATTTAGTGTGGGAATGTGAGAATACAGACATTATTGGATACCTCCAGGAGTTTTTTTTTTTTTTTTTTTTTTTTTGTTCCTTTCCGCCATGTTAAAGGCCTAAAGTTGAAATCAGGTGTTCTATTACAATATACCCAGGAAAAGATACATTCTATCCTTCAGGGAAGTGCTTCAAGGCAGGGTTGTTTGCATCTCTAATCCCAGAGTTTTGGAGACAGAGGCAGGCAGATCTCTGTGAGTTCTAGGCTAGCCTGGTATACATAGTGAACTCAGGACAGTCGGGGATACACAGAGAACCCTATCTCAAAAACAAAACAAAAAACCCTCAAAAGTATCAGGAAATCCCTGAAACTGACTAGATGTACAAGACTCCTCCCTTCCTAAACTTATAAAAGTAAGTGAGGACTACTAGGAGACACTCTCAGACCAGAGTAGCTGATTCTATTACAATTTCTGGCCTGTCAATCTGCCTATAAGTCATATACCATCTCCTTTCCACCCCCACTCACAGCTCCCTGTGAGCTGTCAATCATGTTGGGGTGGGATTTTGGTGAGGCACTGAGTCATTTCTTGCAAATAACCTTTACCCATATTCCTGTAAGATCAGATCAAGCTTAGTGGAAAGGACCTTTACCAGCTGAGTAATCTCACAGTCCCTTAAATATTGTATTTTGTATAATCCATTATATATCAAAATTATTTCATTATGCAAACAATATAAAAGCATGTGATGTATTTTACATTTTTTACACCCGAATTAGAAAAAAATTTAAGAATCACAAGACTTACTAAGCCATCTCTCCAGCCTCCATAAGAAATTTTTCAGGGCTGCCTCATCTTAATCACTCAATCAAAACATGGGATTACTAGCCTTAGATATAGCACAGGACTAAAGTAAACATCAATGCAGTAATATTAGGGTTTGGAAATAAAATGCTAAGAGGTTAAGAACACTGGCTGTTCTTGTAGAGGACCTGGGTTTGAGTCCCTGCACCCACATGATGGCTCACAACTATCTGTAACTCCAGTTTCAGGGGATCCAACTCTTCTGGCCTCTGGGCATAGCATGTATATGTTTCAGAGACATATGTGCAGGAAAAATACCCATACGACAGTTTAAAATAAACTTAAATAATTTTTATAAAGTAGTAACATTGTTAATTGTGGTGGAACAATAAACAGGGAACAAGACACACAAGGGACACTTACCTTTCCACTATATTCTTTTGTATTGTTCAATTTAAATGGCTTTATTACATTTATTAAGAATGAGTGATTGGAAGCCAGGCATGGTGATTCACACCTTTAATCCTAGCACTCAGGAGGCAGAGGCCAGCCTGATCTACAAAGTGAGTCCAGAACAGCCAGAGATACACAGACAAATCCTGTCTCAAAAACCAAAAAAAAAAAAAAAAAAAAAGGAAAAGGAAAAAAAAAACCCAAAACAAAGCAAAACAAAAAAAAAAAAAAATGGTGATTGGGGGCTGGAGAGATGGCTCAGTGGTTAAGAGCACTGGCTGCTCTTTCAGAGGACCCAGGTTCAATTCCCAGCACCCACATGGCAGCTCACAACTGTCTGTGAGTCCAGATACAGCAGATTTGGCACCTTCACACAGACATTTATGCACATAAAAAGAATGAGTAATTGCTGGGTGTGGTGGCACAGGCCTTTAATCTCAGTACTCAGGAGATGGAGGCAGGCAGATCTCTGTGGGTTCAAGACTAGCCTGGTCTACAACAGTCCAGGACAGCCAGAGCGGCACAGAGAAACCCTATCTCCAAAAGCAAAAAACAAAAAACATTTCAAGGTCATCCTTACATACAGTTCAAGTTTAAGGCTAGCCTGTACTGATGTATTTCATGTTTCATTCCCTAATATTTTCGTTTTGTTTTTTAGAGACAGTTAAGTTTAGTTGTAAAGTTAAAAACAGCTGAAAGAAGAGTAACAGGTACTTCTAGATAGGTAGGATTGAAATTCTCTTTCAATAACCTTACAGAAGTTTTTTATTTTTTCTAGACAGGGTTTCTCTGTGTAGCCCTGGCTGTCCTGGAACTTGCTCTGTAGACCAGGCTGGCCTCAATTCAGAGATCTGCATGCTTCTGCTTTCCAAGTGCTGAGATCAAAGGCCTGTGCCACCACTGCAGTGCTAATTTCTTTGAATTTGCTTTGTAGATCACTACCATCCCCTGACTATTCTTAAATATTTTCAAGGATTTGTTTTGGGTTTTAGTACTATAAACACAATAGTAACAGTACAAAGATGATGCCGCACACCAGTAATCCCAGTACTCAGGAGGCTGAGGCAGGAGGATTGGTGTGAGCAGTTTGAGACCAGCCTGGGATATACATCAAACCAAAATAAATAATATGGATAACAAAAAAATCAATAAAAATGTTAAATTGAGGGACTGGGGAGTATATATCAGTTGTAGACCACTTGCCTAACATGTTCAAGATCCTAGGTTCAATCACTAGTATTTCAAAATCAGTAAATTAAATAAACAGTAAAAAGTTTGAAGTGGCTTAGCCAGCAAAGGACCCCACATGGGAGGTAATGGACTTCTCCTACTAGTTGTCCTCTGGTCTGGAAGCCTATACACATGAACTTGTGTATTCTTTCACTCCTGTACACATTCACACACATACTTGAAGACAGATGCTCAGTAGCATTACAGAAAACTTTGTTTCCCAAAGGGGTTTTGAGATACTGTGTCTGTTCAGGCTGGACTGAATTTCTCAGATGAAGGTGGGGTTAATAAAATGAAACTTCAAGACAGACACACCCAGGGCTATACAATGAAACCCTGTCTCCAAACAAACAAACAAAAAACTCCTGCATGGAATTTCATCCTAGGAATTGCTACATTTCTTTACTTTACAATCTTGGAACTTGCTCTGTATACCAGATTAGCCTTGAATTTAGAGATTCACCTCTCTTCCAGGGTACTGAGATTAAAGGTGTGCACCACCACAGAGTGGCTATAAATTGCCATTTTTGTATTTCTCAGTGGCACTCTATTTTACCTTATGGATTAAAAAAAAGTGTTATTTTATTATGCCTTGCAAACTGGCAACTCCAAATTATTTTCAAAAGTATTTGTTGCCTGTAACTCTAATAAATTAAATTAGTAACACAGAAGAACTGTGGGTGGGAGCAGTGGTGATACAATTTGGCATTCTTAACCACAACATACGAAGGCAAGCCCAGTGATGCAACTGCCTCTTATCCCAGAACAGGTGAGGCAAAGAAAGGAAGGTGGATCTGTGAGGCTAGCTGGTCCACACAGTGAGATCCAGGACAGTCAGGGCTACATAGTGAGAGCCTGTCTGGGGGAGGGTGGACTGAAAGAACACACAGTTGTTACTCTATGTTTATTTTAAAGTTGTAAGTCTTTTTTTTTTTTTTTTGGTTTTTCGAGACAGGGTTTCTCTGAATATCTCTGGCTGTCCTGGACTCGCTTTGTAGACCAGGCTGGCCTCGAACTCACAAAGATCCGCCTGCCTCTGCCTCCCAAGTGCTGGGATAAAAGGCGTGCGCCACCACCGCCCGGCAAAGTTGTAAGTCTTAAGTCTTACTATGTAGACCTGCCTTGCCTGCTATTCCCTTGTAGATCAGAATGGCCTTGAACTCAAAAAGATCTGGCTATCTCTGCCCCCGAAGTACTGGGATTAAAGGCATGCACCACTATGCCACAGTATTTTTTAATTTTAAAAGTATTATCACACGTATCCATTTTGTGTAGATACAGCCACACCTACATATGTGTGTGGAGTTCAGAGGCCAACTTTCTTTCTGTTTTTGAGACAGGGTTTCTCTGTGTATCCCTGGCTGATATGGACACCCTGTAGACCAGACTGGCCTCTGACTCACAGAGATCTGCATGAGTGCTGGGATTAATGCGTGCAACACCACAGCCCTGCAAAAAATTAGAATTTTTAAGGCGCTACCTTAAAAAAAGCCAGGCATAGTAGTGCATGTCTTAAAATCCCAGCACTCAGGCGGTAGAGGCAGGCGGATGTCTGCGAGTTCGAGGCCAGCCTGGTCTACAGTCAACGACAGCCAAGTCTGTTATACAGAGAGACCCTTTCTGGAAAAGCCTCAAAGATCTTCTGCATTCTAGGCTGGGATGTTTTGCAAGCCCCCAAGGGGTCATATACCTAGTTTAAGAATATGCTGGCAGCCGGGAGTGGTGGTGCACGCTTTTAACCCCGGCACTCGGGAGGCAGAAGCAGGCAGATCTCTGTGAGTTCGAGGCCACCCTGGTCAACAAAGGGAGTCCAGGACAGCTAAGGCTACTACACAAAAAAACCCTTTCTCGAAAAACGAAAAACAAAAACCAAACAATGAAACAAAAAAGGAGTATGCTGGGAGTTTAGTCTTTAAGTATTAAAGTTAATCTGAAGGACAAGAAGCAGAGCGCGGTAGGGTTAGATATCACTACTTCAGATCTTCTACATAGGGCCAGACAAGAAAGAAGGCCTGGGTAAGAATTCTTACGATCCTGATCTGAAAAAAAAAACTCCAAAACCCTAAAGGTTTATTCCCTTATTTCAGAATATATTGATACAATGAAACAAGGAAGATAATTGCATAAGCTGAGTGTAGCGAATGCAGTGAAACACGTCTGTACTTTCAGCCACTGTCAGGTCACAACCTTCTACACCGCAGCACTATTAACTACCGTCCTCTGGCCTTAATGTCCCTCTACCACCTGTCTCTGAAGTCTCTCTTCACCATCTGTGTCTTTTGGAGTTTGTCATCCGATCGCTGTTAAAAATCTTTTCTCGTCGTCCTTCCCTGCGATGATCCTCACTTAAAGGCGAGGTTCCTTCCCTGGGTTGGCTTCCTCCGAAAAGCCAGCTCCCTTAGCTTTCCGGTTACCCTGAAGCCCTCTCTTGTCAGCAGGGTCCTCTTCTCTTGATCTTAGCGTAGCCTCCCAGTTTCCGGGGTATACAACCTCCTCCCTCGGTCCGTAGAGCCCCTTTATTGTCTTCCAAGGTCCCCCCCCACGTCGGGTGAGCCAGACTCCAGCCCACACCTCCTCTCCACCGGTGGCCGGCTCCAGCGCAGTTCTTCGGAGCCAGGAAGGCCGGTGGGACGCGCACGCCGGACGGCGGCGACCACGCGGGGACGCGCGCGCAGCGTGCGTGGTGACGTCAGTGCGCTGGCGGCGGCGGCGGCGGCGGCAGCGGGGCTGTTTGTTCGGCTCTCCCGCAGCCGAGAGGAACCGAAGCAGTGGCGGAGGCTGCGGCAGGCGGCGGCGGCTGCCGGCGGGGCCTGCGGGCGAGCGGGGCCTGCGAGCGCGGCGGCGCAGCGGGCGCGGCGGACGGGCCCCAGCTCGGCGCAGGCGGCCCGGACAGCGTGTGGCGGCGTGCGGCCTAGCGTCTCGGGTGAGGACCGGTGTCCTTCGCGGCCGCGAGGCGGGCTGCCGGGTCCCCCATGGCGCAGCCCGCGTAACCTGCATTGCGTAATGGAGCCGGTGCGCCACCACCTACGCCATCGGCGCGGCTCGGGGGCGGGGAGCTGCGTCTGCCGGGCCCCCCGCGCCTTTGGTGCGGCGGCGGCCTGGTAGGCTCGCGGCCTTCGCACCCGTGGAGGTTGCAGCCGTGGCTGTCTCCCTTGGCGCGGTCGGCTGCGGGGATACGGGACCCGGGGGGCGCGCTGGGCGGCGGGACGGGCGGCCGGGGGCGGGCGGGGGGCGGGCCCAGCGCCCGGCACTTCCTGCCGTCGCCATTTTGTCAAGTGAGGAGGAGGAGGAAGCGGCTGCCGCGGGGTCCGCGGTGCGCGCCCGGCCCCGGTGAGTCGGGCCCGGGATGCTGGCCGCGGGTACCATTCGCCCCCGTGGATGCGGTTCCCCCTCGGTGCGGGCAGCTCCTGCGCTTTGCATCTCCGCGCGCTCTCCCTCCTTCAGTCACCTGGGTCCTCCCGCCTGTGCTGGGATAGAGAGTTCCCGCTTCCATAGTCTCACCTTCTCGGCTGTCCCTGGAGCTCTGCCTAGAAAAAGGTAGCTGGTCCTGTCCACCGGGAGAGGGCTGCCACCACACTCCAGCTCCCGGCGGGACCCCGGGGACAGGAGAGGTGACGAAAAACCGGGAGTCCCCCTCGGCCCACCCACTCTCAGCCTGGAAGCCCACTCTTTGGGTGCTTTGTTTTGCCGGGTCTGTGCTTGCTGGCGTCCCTTGCAATGGCTTCTTTTTGCAGGTGTGTGTGTGTCGGTTTAGGGTGGGGATGTTGGGTAGTTGTGATTCAGCAAAATGGACCCCCCCCCATTCGTACTCCCAAACACGGAAATAGCACATAAAGCAGATGCCCCCAAGGCCAGGCCTTGGTTGGAGATGGGAAATCCCACGTTAGTGTAGTGGACAGTGTGAATACTTGTGTTCAGGCCGGTGGATGAGTCATGTGCTTCTACTTAGTGGCTGACCTCCCTTTTACACAATACAAGGCTTTTCTAAAAAAGTGTTTTAGCCTGCTGGTTTACTTGTTTATGCTTTGTGCAACATGATGAGATTATCTTTGTGTGTTTGTATATGTTGGATGCCACTGATACCTTGCAGCAGGCCTCTTGAGAATTGAAATGTTTTTACCATGAAGGTATTAATAGTTCTGGTTACTAAAATCCAACTTGCAGTGTGCCTCTAAGCCAATATAGTTCTTTAGTGTTATAATAAATGGTTGGAAAATTTAAGAATGTAGATACCAACTTTCCTAAATTGTTAGTCCCTGGAATTGGTAGATTTTGGAAGTTGTAAAGAAAGCCATACACAAAAAAATAAAAGGATTTTTGAATGTTTTCAATTTCAAGAAGGTTTTAGATGGCACTGTGCTTTATGGACTTTGCAATAATTTAAAAGAACATTCTTCTCATTTTAATTTTGATGAGAATGATCTTTCCTCGGAGGGTATTTATAGGTAACCAACACTTTCCTCCCCAAAGCTTCAACCAGGAAGATTGGAGAAGACAAAACTGTCAGATACTTTGTATTGATCGAACTGAGAAGAAAATTTGCCGTATCTATGACAAAATATGTTGTGGCCCTGTTGCCCACCATGTCTTTGGTAGACAGTAGGGTATTTTAAGAACTCAAGCTATAGTACGCCTCTTAAAATGGTGTGTGTTGGTTTTCACTGGAAAAAACTACCCCCTTTTATCTTGCTAGCATTCTGCACATGCAAATTGCTAAAGATAAGGGATTTTGCCTACTGATGGAGGGTAGAATCCAAGAGTGGCTTTGATAACTTGGGTGTTCTGACTGTGTCTATAGAGTCCTGCAAGGGGAAAAATAGCTAAGAATTGCTGAAGAAGAACCTTAGACCACTTAGTAAAATTTCCACTAAATTATTGAATGGCTTAAAGGAATTTAGACTTTGTTTTCAAAAGATAATCTTTTTGAGCCAGTTTTTGTGATCTTTGTACTAAATTACTTTCACTTTTGGAGATAGGGAAGAATGCAGTATTTTCAAGTTGCACAATTCAGGCTGTTGAATGACTTGAGAGAAATTCTGTGGATTGGAGGTTATTTTTATTAACTTTTATGCAGCACATGTATTTGTCCTTGGAGGCCAGAATAGGGCCTCAGATCCCCAGGAACTAGAGTTATACAGATGGTTGTGAGCAGCCATGAGGGTGATAGGACCAGAACCTGGGTTCTCAGCAACAACAGTAATTACAGACGAGCTATCTCTCTAGTTGCTGGAGGTTTTTTGAGACAGAATTTCTCTCTATAACATGCCTTGGCTGTCCTGCTTTGTAGCGCTGCTGTCCTGGAACTAGTTGTGTAGACCTGGCTAGCCTCAAACTCAGAGGGATCAGCCTGCCTCTGCCTCCATCTTCTGAGTTTGCTACCACACCTGACCTGAGGTGTTATTTGAGACAAGGTTTCACTCTGTAGTCCAAGCTAACCTCAAATTTGGCAGTCCTCCTGTCTCAGTCACTCAAGTACTATGAGCCACAATATCCTGCTTGAAGTTGTTTTTTTTTTTTTTTTTTTTTTGGTTTTTCGAGACAGTGTTTCTCTGTGTAACAGCCCTGGCTGTCCTGGACTCGCTTTGTAGACCAGGCTGGCCTCGAACTCACAGAGATCCGCCTGCCTCTGCCTCCCGAGTGCTGGGACTAAAGGCGTGCGCCACCACCGCCCGGCTTTGAAGTTGTTTTTAAAGAAAAACCATTTTGGGCAATCTGCCTCTTTGTGGATGTTAAGTATTTTGATGTTTAGAGGCTGGAAAGATGGCTCAGCTGCTCTTCCAGAGGGCCTACGGTGGTGGTTTACAGTGGCCTGCAACTTCAGTTCTTGGGGAATGACACTGTCCTATGGCCTCCTTGGGCATAAAAATTAGAATTGTAATGTCTTAAGTTTGAATAATCTTGTGAGATTGACAACATTGGTTGGAAAGAAGATCGGCATGGTGTCACAGCCCTGGTAATCTCAACACTCAGAGGCATAGAGGTGGGAGGAGCCCCAGTTCTAGGATAGCCTAGGCCACATGCTGATACTGTGATCAAGAATATTCGTCATTGAAAATTGCTAATAGAGTTGGGTGTGGTAGCACAGGCCTCTGCAGGTAGAGAGATCTCTTGAGTTTAAGGCCAGCCTGATCTACAGAGCAAGTTGCTGGACAGCCAGGGCTACATGGAGAGACCTTGTCTTGAAAATCAGTATCTGATAAGTCTTTGTGGTTTTTTATTGTTCTAATAGGAAAACACTGGACATTTGCAAAATGAGAATTGTGAGAAAATCCTTGCTGCTGCTATTTCACTTAATACATGTGGCATGCACATGTAGCAGATTTTCCTTTAAGTTACTTTTTTCTTTAGTCAGAATTAATTTCCAGAAGAGAGGGTTTTGCTTTTCTTTGCTTTTCTTATTCTCTTGTGTCCTAAAAGAGCATCTTAACAATTGTATAAGGATTTACCATACTACTATTATATATTACTAAATGCAAGATCATTTTTTAAAAAATTACCGTGAATTATAAGGAGTGTGAGTTTTAACTAAGATAACATTGAAGTCTCTAGTAATTGTGTAAACTTACTGAGACTTAAGTGCACTGTTGTGAGTTTCCTATTTAGCAACTTGCAATGTGAGGGAGTTTGGTCTGTGGTTCAGCCCTGACCTGCAGAAAATATTTTAAAAGGGAGATGAAATAGTTAATAAACATGTGTGGGTAGCATTTCTTTCGTTTTTTTTGAGACAGGGTTTCTTTGTGTAGCCATGGCTGTCCTAGAACTAGCTGTGTAGACCAGGCTGCCTGCTGCGTCTACCTCCCCAGTATTGGGATTAAGTACGTGCACCACCACTGCCCTGTTGCATTTCTTTTCCTTCCTTCCTTTTTTTTTTAGGTTTTTCGAGATAGGGTTTTTCCGTGTATCCTTGGACTCACTTCGTAGACCAGGCTGGCCTTGAACTACAGAGATCCACCTGCCTTTGCCTCCTGAGTGTTGGGATTAAAGGCATGTGCCGCCATGCCCTGCAATATTTTTTTTTTTTTTTTTTGAGACTGGGTTTTTCTGTGTAGCCTTGGTTATCCTGGAACTCACTGTATACACCAGGCTGGCCTTGAAGTCACAGATCTGTCTGCCTCCGACTAAAGGGCTGAGATTAAAGGTGTACACCACTACACCCTGCCAGAATCATGGTTTCTTTGTGGGGACATGGAAATGTCCTACAATTGATTATAATGATGGACATGCAGGGCAATTGGATCTCTGCGAGTTCAAGGCCAACCTGGTTTACGAAGCGAATACCAAGACAGAAAGAAAGGGCCTTTACACTGAGAGGTGGCACACGCCTTTAATACTAGCACTCAGGAGGTGATGGATTTGAGTTTGAGGCCAACCTGGTCTACAGAGTGAGTTCCATGACAGCCAGGGCTACACAGAGAAACCCTGTTTTGAAAACAAAAAAGGAAAAAGAAAGCTGTAACAGTAAATTTTTATGCTATTATATACTAACACTAAACCTAGCACAGAAAGCTATCTTTTAATCCTATCTTTATTTCCTTTCAGTTTTTTCCCTATATTTTTGTAACAAAATTGAATTATACTGAGAGCAGGGTGTGGTGACTCACACTTTTAATCTCTGTACTCAGGAGGCAGGGGCAGTTGCATCTCTGGGAATTAGAAACTCTCAAAAAATCAAATATGTGTTTGGTGTACACAACAAACACACACCTAGAGCCTTGCACATGTTGGGCAGGCCTTTGACCATTGACATAACTCTCCATGGGATTTATGTTATTGTATGAGTGTGTGAGTGTTGGTATACAAGTGGAAGTCAAGAGGACAATTTTTTAGACCTGGTTCTTCATTCTGGCAAAATCTCTTGTCAATCAAGCTCTCTCGTCTGGACAAAAGCTCTTTAATCTGCTGAATGTGACAGCCCTGGCTGTCCTGGAACTCACTCTGTAGACCAGGCTGGCTTCGAACTCAGAGATCTGCCTGCCTCTTTCTCCCAAGTGCTGGGATTAAATGTGTGTGCCACACGCCTGGGTCGGGTTTTGTTTTTTGAGACAAATGAACCCTTGCTGGTTTTGAAATTCATGATCAGCCCTGCTTTTGCCTCCCAATTACTGGGATACAATGTACACCAGCAAAGTCTGGTGTACATACATAATTTCTTCGTTTTACAAAATACTACACAGGTGAACATTTCTAAAAGTAAGTTCTTAAATTACCACATATATGTACCATAATTTCTATTTTTGGATGTGGTTTTAGATTTTCTCTTTCACCTCTAGGAATAAGACCACTAAATCAAAAAGTATGTATTTTTGAAAATTGTCTGTTAGTTGTTACTCTTCTAGAAAGATTATATGCATTTCCTTTTTTGTTTTGTTTTGTTTTTTTTTTGAGACAGGGTTTCTCTGTGTAACACAGCTCTAGCTGTCCTGGCTTTGTAGACCAGGCTGGCCTTGAACTGATCCGACTGCCTCTGCTTCCCAAGTGCTGGGATTAAAGGCAGGAGCCACCACGCCCAGTGCATTTCCATTTCCTTTGTCAGAATTTAGCCGCGTCTTGTTAATACAAGTGGGGTTCTTAATATTCTCTCTTAATAAATTACAGTTCTGAGAATACAAAATGTCTTTCTTATCTTAGATGTGTTCTCAGGGCTCCGGAGAAAGATGTTCCTGGTACTTGATCTTTGACCTTTCTCCCTTTCTTGTCCAGAGTAGGACTTTCCCCTCCTGAAATCCAGTCTCCTGGCCCCTGTTATCTGAATGCTTTAAGGAAGTGACTGTAGGGATCAGCAGCCTGTGGGCATCCAGTCACAGCTGCTGTTCTGCTCCTAGGACTTTATAGCATTGCATCTTGATTCTGGTACTGCAGCACTTTCAGTCTCTCATTTGTCCTTGCCTTCCATGAAGCCTGTCTTTTTGCCTATTTTGCATTAAGATAAGTGTCTTGCATGACACATGGCACAGATCGTGTCACTAATCCCAGTGCCCTCTTAAGGTATTTGGTGTCTGCATTATGTAAGATAAAGAGGTGCGGAGAAGGTAACAGGCAAGGAATATATCCACAGCTAGGAATATGTACCCTGATAAGCAGGACTTGGCTTCCAAGGCAAGTCACCAGGTGATATCACTATCCACCAGGTGCCTTTCCAAGGGTGTTATGTCTCCCTCCTAGCAAATTTCAGTAGAGACTAATGTGGGTTTTTTTTTTTTTTTTTTTTTTTTTTTCAGGGTTTTTTTTTGGAACAGCCAGGGCTATTTTGGGAAAAAAAAAAAACTTAAAAAAAATGGGAATTTCCCCTCTTACCTGATAATGAGATATTGAGAGCAGGATAATGAGATTAGTTGAAATATACTAGTTATAAAGGTTGTCTTTTGGGGCTGGAGAGATGGCTGAGCTGTTAAGAGTACTGGCTGCTCTTCAGAGGATTCAATTCCCAATACCCACATGGCAGCCCACAGCTTTTCCATGGGATCCAACTCCATGTACAGTTGACCGAGGTACATTTAAAAACATTTAGAAAGGGGAGTACCTGTCTTGAGATAATTTGCTGCAGTTTGGGGAAATGGCCCAGCAGAAGCAGGCTTGGTGATGTGACTTTATAGAAGATGCTGTGAAGTGAAGGCTCAGGCACAGCATCTCTGTAACTTCACGCTAATGTCCAGATGAGGCAAATGTGTTCTGGCCCCCAGGGGGACTGGTAGGATAAAGCTTGACAGTTGGATGGGCTAAGCAGGTGAATGCTAGGCTGGGGTCTTGCTGTTGGACTTTGGGTCCTGACCACAAGAACCAGTTCCAGAGGGAATTCCATTTTGTTAGTTAGTGTGAAACTTTACAAAAAGGTCAGATAACTTAAACATTAACCCCAAATTAAGAGAACTTGCTGGGTGTAGTGGTTCATATCTTTAATCCTACCCCTGAGGTGGCAGAGGCAGACAGATCTCTGAGTTCAAGGCCATCCTAGTCTGAAGGCCAATCAAGGCTACATAGTAAGGCCCTGTCTCAAAAAAACAAAAACCAAGTAAGAGAAGTTGAGTAAATTTGCCATCTCCTCATTGCTGGGATTAAATGGTGTACTATCATGCTTGTCTTGTCCCCCCCCCCCCTTTCCTAAAGAAAATCATGTTAGCCCTTCCAGTGTGTAAAGACTCTGGAACTTTGGATTAGCAAGAGGTGGTCTTGGGTGGCCCTGTATACCAGAGATAGCTGTGGCACTCACTTTCAGGGTTCAGACTCATGGCTGCCTATTCCTGTCCAAATTATGTTATCTCTGAAAGCCACAGTTGTGGCCTTTGTAAAATGGGATCAGTATTCCTAAGCTTTGATATGGAGAAGGGTGGCACTGTATGTGTGGCTGAGTTTGAGGGCACATATTTACTGTGCTATTATGCTGTACTGTTTGTTATCCATTGAGTGGGAAAGGTGTAGAATTTGTTTTGTCGAAAGGACTGAGAATGTTCAGTTCTTTTCTACTTTGTTTTTTTTTTTTTTTTTTTTTTTTTTTGGTTTTTCGAGACAGGGTTTCTCTGTGTAGCCCTGGCTGTCCTGGACTCACTCTGTAGACCAGGCTGGACTCGAACTCACAGTGATCCGCCTGCCTCTGCCTCCCAAGTGCTGGGATTAAAGGCGTGCGCCACCACCGCCCGGCTCTTTTCTACTTTGTAGTGGCCTCTACTTTTCTTGGTTTCCATTCAAGGTCAAAATTTCTTATTTGTTTCTAGTTGCTGTTATATCTAGAGACTTGGGGACATTGTGGAGACAGTGCCAGGGGAGAGGTATTGTTGGGCTTGGTATTATGCAATTTCCAGAAATACCAATTAGTAATTCCTGTGTCCTTGCGTGTGGTTAATATCCCCAGTTGTCCTACCTCAGGCAATAAGGCACATATGACTACAGGTGCTTTGGCCTTTGAGGTTGTTTAAAAAAAAAAAAAGGAAGAGGACTAGTTAAAAGGGATCTTAAGTTTGAGGACTTTATATTTGAAATAGTTGGCATTCACTTTGAGGAAGCAATCATTATTATAGGGTTTTTTTGTTTGTTTTTTGAAGACAGGGTTTTTCTGTGTAACAGCTCTGGCTGTCCTGGACTCACTCTGTAGATAGACCAGACTGGCCTTGAACTCACAGAGATCCGCCTGCCTCTGCCTCCTGAGTGCTGGGATTAAAGGCGTGCTGTTGCAGGGCTTTAATGAGAACCACATGGAGTGTAGAGCCAGCCAGTGCAGCTGGATGGGGTCACACAGGGCAGCTGCTCTTGGCTGCTGTGGTCTCCCAGGACTCAGCTTCTTATGTAAAATGGGTAAAAGGTTTAGATTCTAGAGTCTTTTTTTTTTTTAATGTTTACTTATTACTTCAAGTTACATCTTCATGGCAGTCCCCTCTCTCCACCCATCCTGGGCTCACCCTCCCACCCTCTCCCCCTTCTCTCGCTTATCCTACTTCTTCTGTGTAGGGTGCCCTACATATCAGCCCCTTCAATTCAGCAGTCATATGAGGGCTAAGAGCTTCCTTCCTCTTGCACTGGGGGCCTACATGGCAGCTCCTCTAGGGCAAAGTGTCCCATTAACAGGTAACAAATCTATGTTCCTGCTCCTTTCAGTTTGTTGGTTGTAGGATGGTTATCCTGTACTATATGGCAAAAATGCAGTTATAAGTG
This sequence comes from Lophiomys imhausi, assembly GCA_907164525.1. Lineage (NCBI taxonomy): Eukaryota > Metazoa > Chordata > Mammalia > Rodentia > Muridae > Lophiomys > Lophiomys imhausi. The sequence goes on from CAJQZJ010032834.1 coordinate 1,534,940, forward strand.
AATACATGCCATGTGCATCTTTCTGGGTCTGGGTTAGCTCACTTAGGATGAGCTTTTCTAGTTCCATCCATTTGGCAGCAAATTGCAGGATTTCTTTGTTTCTGATTGAATAGTATTTTATTGTGTAAATGTACCACAGCTTTTTTATCCATTCTTTGGTTGAGGGACATCTGTTGTTTCCACTTTCTAGCTATTACAAATAAAGCTGCTATGAACATAGTTGAGGAGATGTCCTTGTGGTTTGGTGAGGAATCGTTTTGGATGTATACCCAGGAGTGGTATGGCTGGGTCTTGAACTAGAGCTATTCCAAGTTTTCTAAGATATTGCCAGACTGATTTCCACAGTGGTTGTACAAGTTTGCACTCCCACCAGCAATGGAGGAGTGTTCCCCTTTCTCCACAACCTTGCCAAATGTTACCAACCCCACATCCTACCGAGAGCCAATATCCATAATTTATAAAGAAATCAAGAAAGTAAACACTAAGACACCAAATAATCCAATCAAAAAAAAAATGGGAAACAAAGCTAAACTGAGAATTCACAGAAGAGGAATCTCTAATTGAAGAAATGCTCAGCATCATCAGAGAAATGCGACTCAAGACGACTCTGAGATTCCGTTTCACCCCTGTCAGAAAGGCTAAGAGTCTGAGGTTTGAAGGAAGTATTGTGGTTCCTTTGAGGTGTGATCTCTGTACCCCAGGTTGGCATCTAACTCAGCAATCCTTCAGTAGCCTTCTGAGTGCAGGGATTACAAGTGTTGACACACATCACTCAACACTAATTCTTTTTTTTTTTTTTTTTTTTGGTTTTTTCGAGACAGGGTTTCTCTGTGTAGCCCTGGCTGTCCTGGACTCACTTTGTAGACCAGGCTGGCCTCGAACTCACAGAGATCTACCTGCCTCTGCCTCCCAAGTGCTGGGATTAAAGGCGTGCGCCACCACCGCCCGGCTTCAACACTAATTCTTTATCTGTTTTCAAACAATAGGTCATAAAATGAATTAGTGGGTTAAGATATGACAAAGGATATATATATTTCAAGGCCAGTTCATAAAACCTTTGCCTGAGGTTATGTGTTGAAGTTTCTTTTTCCCTCTCCTTCCTCGTCCTCTTTAATTTTAGACAGGGATTTTTTTTTTTCCTTCAAGATGGTTTCTCTGTATCCCTGGCTTTCCTAGAACTCGACTCTCTGTAGACCAGGCTGACCTTGAACTCAGATCCACCCTGCCTTCTGAGTGCTGGGGTTAAAGAAGTGCACTACCACCACCTGCGTTTTGGTTTTATTTTTTGATGCTGGTGTGTGTGTGTGTGTGTGTGTGTGTGTGTGTGTGTGTTTTGTTTTCATTACTCAGTGATCTTGAATATGCTTTAGGTGAAATACTTTGATCTTTAGTTTCTGTTCTTTGTACTCAGTGCTTGGTAGAAGTTTGGGTATGGTGAGAGTTGAGGAAGCAGATAGTGAAAATCTCAGTGTTTGGAAACAAGAAGTATTTATAGACTGTCATTTGTGTATTCCATGTGTGCTGTGCTGTCAGGTACTTTCCTTATGTCTTTAATATATACTTATATTGTTTGTATGTGTGCTTATGAGCATGATAGTTATGAATTAAATAGTCTTTGGAATTTAGAGAAAAAAGAGAACACTGTATTTGTGGAACTGGAATTGCAGACTGGGAATCAAACCCTGGTTTTTTAACTGCAGAGCTGTTGTTTCTCCAGTCCATATCTTTAGTTCAGGCAACTTCTGTTAAAGTCTTTTGTGCCAGGCGTTGGTGTGGCGCACGCCTTTAATCCCAGCACTCGGGAGGCAGAGGCAGGCGGATCTCTGTGAGTTCGAGGCCAGCCTGGTCTACAAAGTGAGTCCAGGACAGCCAGGCTGTTACACAGAGAAACCCTGTCTGGAAAAAAAAAAATCTTTTGTTAGATTTCTTTGGGGTACAAATAACATCACACTTGGGCTGGGCATAAAGTTCAGGGGTAGAACACTGATTTGACATGGGTGAGACCCACATTTCAGTCCCCAGTACCATAAAAACAGACTTCAATATGACCAAACTAGTTACAGCAAAAGGAAATTTGTTAATTATTAGCCAGATGTGGTAGTACATACCTGTGTTTCCAATACTAGGAAGGCTGAGGCAGACAGATTATAAAGTTCATCCTGAGCTACATAATGAGAATTTGTCCATAAAAACAAAAGTAAACAAAAAATGATGCTGTTTGGTGTGAGGTCAAAGGCTCAAATGATGACTTCAGAGCTTGTTTAACATTTTTGTTATTTTGACCTCAAGGCCAAGAAATGTTTCCTTCTAGTAGAGAACCCTTTGATGGCAGAGGACTCTGAGTTGGATCACTGTCCATCTGTCAGGTACAAAGTAGAAATCCCCCCCCCCCCCCCAGAGCATTTCTCTTCGTAGTCCTGGCTGTCCTGGACTCATTTTGTAGACCAGGCTAGCTTTGAACTCATAGAAATCTGCCAGCCTCTGCCTCCCAAGTACTGGGATTGAAGGCGTGTGCCACCATGCCCTGTTGGATTTTTTTTTTTTTTTTTTTTTGAGACGGGGTTTCTCTGTGTATCTCTGGCTGTCCTGGACTCACTTTGTATACCAGGTTGACTTTGGACTCCTGGTTCTGCCTCCCACGTTCTGGGATTAAAGGTGTGTGCCCACCACTCCTTGCAGATTTTTTTTTTTACTCAAAGGAAAAAAAATCTATTGTTAACAGAAGTGAAAGACATGGTGTATATCTTACTTTATGTTCGGTACAGAGGGAACTAACTGCTCTGGTGACTTAGCTCTGGGTGGGAGGAGTTAAACTGAATTTCAGTCTGTTGGATGAGCAGGAGGATTCAGGCTGTTGGTAGTAGGGTTCTTGGTTTGGCTGAAAATAACCCCCAGGGTTATTTTCACACAAGGGTGAGAAGCTTACACCACTAAGGAATTGCAAGGAAATGTTGGTTTAGAAGAGTAGACTTACATGAATGACAGACACTCTGCTGGAAGGCGTTTTTCCTCTGTCTTCCATGCTTGCAGAAGCAACTGTTGGAGTTTCATGATTTGCTAAATGGTTTCTATAACCAAGCTTTTGTAAAGTCTCCTGCTTAGCATTCCTCTACTCAGGTTTCCCAATCAAAATAAGCTCTACTATTTCTTACGGTTCTTGGTGTTGAAAACACTTGTCAAAATTGAAAGTCCAGTGGCCAAGAATTAGACCAGTCGTAGACTTTGCTAGAGTATTAATTATCTCTAATCAAGGATGGAGAGCCTTTTAGAATTCGAAGAATGATTTGGTTTTTAAAAACCGCATACATATATACCTTAGAGACAGAGACCTACATTCAGGATGAATTTACTGTGTTTACTTCTGCAGATAAGTTCTATGACGTTAAGACCTTTTTTGGAGACTGGTAGCCTGCTCTTGTAGAGAGAGATTCACAGACATTTGACCCCAAATCAATCTGGAGCACTCATTAGCATTTGTCCATATTTCTAGAGTCCTCAAGTTACCTCTGTGTGAACTATGTTGTCACACTTATGGGGTGCCCTGTGCTTCCCTCATCTTACTGTCTGTGTTCTTTAATGGGGATGAGGAATTTTCAGAATGGTATAATATAATCTACAGTCTGGTTTTCACATTTCTTATTGATGGGATTTGGTGTTGTCCTGGAACCTTTGTTGCAGAAGGTAACCCTCTAGGCCTTAGCCAGCCTGATGATTTATTTGGTTGTGGAGGATATAGGTAGACTTAGAAAATACGATGTATGGCTATGGTCTCTTTTTTTAGTGTCTGTTCTCAGTTATTGCACAGCTGTCCAGCCATAGTTCCTGTGAACTTGGCAGGCTGAAGAAGACAATTTGAGTTTGAGGGAAAGTGATGCACATCAAGTATGTGGACACATTATATCAGGGTGTGTTTGGGAATGTTACTCTACTCTCCTTCCTCACAACACTGCCTGCTGGAAGAAGTAAGAAATACAGTACCATAAACTTAATAATTCATACTTCTGTAGTTGGGGCAGAATTGGATCAGAATGGAAAATAACTCATTACTACTAAGGATAATGAAGTGTCTATAAACTACTTCACCCCTCGGTAACTTCTAGGGTTGAAATTCTCTGTATAGACACTAATGGCTGTTTCCTGCCTTCATTTAGTATTGTTAGCTTTTGATTACTCCCATTTCTTAGCTTAATTCTATTCTTAGTGTAAAGGCATGACTTTTATTAACATAAGCAGCTTTTCTATTCTGTAAGAGAAATAAGATTACCTACAGGAGTTTTTGGTTTTTTTTTATTTTTGTTTTTGAGACAGGGTTTCTCTGTAGCCCTGGCTGTCCTGGACTCACTTTGTAGACCAGGTTTGCCTTGAACTCACAGAGATCCGCCTGCCTCTGCTGGGATTAAAGGCGTGTGCTACCACGTCCACCAGTTACAGACAGCTGTGAACTGCCATGTGCATGCTGCGATTTGAACCTGGGTCCTTTGGAAGAACAGCCAGTGCTCTCTCTTAACCGCTGAGCCATCTCTCCAGCCCCGAGTTTTTGTTTTTAAGTAGGCCATGTGGTTGGAGAGATGACTTAGTGGTTAGGAACATAGGTTGCTCTTTCAGAGGACCTGGTTTCAATTCCCGCCCCTTGGCGGGCGACTCACAAATGGTCTGTAACTCCCAATTGCAGAGGACCTGATACCCTTTTCCGACCACCCTTGGGCAGCAGGCATGGATATGGTGGACAGATATGCATGCAGGCAAAAACTGTTATTTTGGATTTTCGAGACAGGGTTTCTCCGTGTAGCCCTGAATGTCCTAGAACTCTCTCTGTAGACCAGGGTGGCCTTGAACTCACAGAGATCTGCCTGCCTCTACTTCCTGAGTGCTGGGATTAAAGGAGTGTACCACCACCACTTGGCAGCAAAACTCTTACACTTTTAAAAAAAAGTGCTCTCTTTGTATAGAGTGCTTTCATTTAAAATCCTCATAAAAATTACTTGGCCCTGAAGTGCTTTCATTTATAAAATGATATGTAATATCTAAGTAAAGGGCGTGTGTGTGTGTCTGTGCCAGCTTGTGACTCATTTGTTTCCTTTTTGACACTGGGAAACCATTGAGTCAACAGATTTGCTGCCTGGAAATAACATCACCTTGGAATTAATATATTTCAAGATTATAGGTTGCACATCTTTGTAATACCAGTAATGAAGCCCTGAATTACCAGCATTCTCTTCTTGGACCCTTTTGAATTGTGCCATATATTGCTTGTGGCTCATATCTTCAGTGTCATCCCACAGGACATCTGTCTGTTGTCTGTTTGTTGTAGTCACTAATGTTTTTCCTCTGTAAGTTGGAGAGCTGCTCCTCTACCAGCACAGGGCCTCTGCAGGCTGTTAACTTGAGCACACCACTGGTGGTTGCTCCATTCTAGTGAATAGTCGAGTAACTTGTGCTTTTGTGATACATTTGGAAAATTGCTGTGTATTCTTTATGTCCTCAGAAAATAGTCTTAGAACCAAGTGTTTAATAATATCACCCCCACTTTGTGATAAGGGCATGATACGTGGAGAAGAGAACTCAGTCACTTGGCAGGTTTGGACGGCCATAGAGCTGGTTACTGAGAGCAGCTAGCTCCAGAGCTCACACTCTGGGATCTGCTGTTCTGCTCTGTGGGAGGAGAGAATCTGTCCAGGGCAGCTTTGCTTTCAGGGATCTCAGCTGATTTGAATGGTACGTAGTATGTATATGTAATAAATAGACTCCAGAAAGGAGCTTGGAAAAGGAGAAAGATAGGTCTGATCAGAGAAAAGGATCTAACCTAGAGGAAGTGCCTTCAGTGCTCAGCAGAGTGGGAGATCCGAAGAGGGATGAGAAACATTTGTACAGCACATTTTGTCATCTTTCATCTGTCTGGTTAGTAAAAAGCAGTGCCAACATGCTAAAGAATCAAGAAAATACTCATTTAACTCATCTTGAGAGAAGTTCCTACTACAGCACTAGCTGCCATTATTTGATTTCACTTCCATTTGAAAGTCTAGAGAGTCTGTGAGTGAAATGAAGGAGGGTTCTGTTGGTTTTTGTTTGTTTTTGCTTTTTTGGGACCGTGTCTCTTTGTAGCCCTGGCTGTCCTGCTCTGTAGACCAGGCTGGCCTTGAACTCAAAGATTTGCCTGCTTCTCTGCCTCATGCTGGGAACAAAGGCGTGGGCCACCACCACCACCCAGCAGAATGAAGGAGTTTTGGGAGTGGGGGATATTCAGTAAACTGGGGCAAGAGTAGAGCTTTCGCGCACTTTTCTAATCTTGTTGGAATCAGTTGTTTTATCTAAATGGCCATGATTGTGACAGTCTTTCAACACTAGTTTTAGAAGTACAATTGAGTTTTAGTGTGTAGGTGATCCCTGCCCCCAACATTATTCAAAGGGACTTTCCTTAATATGTGGATTTAGTGGGTAATTAGCCACTGTGTTGTATATTGCATATGTAGTGAGAATTTTACTTATTTTTATCTTTTTGCTCTTTGAGACAGGGTTTCTCTGTATCCTTAGACTCACTTTTTAGACCAAGCCAGCCTGGAACTCAGAGATCTGCTTGTCTCTGCCTCCTGAGTGCTGGGATTAAAGGCATGCGCCACCACACCCGCCAGTTACAGACAGCTGTCTACTGGCATGTGGGTGCTGGGGTTTGAACCCGGGTTAAGAGCAGCCAGTGCTCCTAAGCAGTGAGCCATCTCTCCAGCCCATGTAGTGAGAATTTGATGGTGAGCAAAGGTGCTTTCCATGTCTGTTCTAGAAGCTGGGTATAGTATGCCAGAAATCCCAATACTTAGGAGTCAGAATCTGGAGGATCAGAAGTTCAAGGCTAGTCTTGTCTTCAGAGTGCCCAAGGTCAATCATGAGCTGCATGACACTATCTCAAAAGAAAGAAAATGACCAGGAGAGCTGAGTCAGATATTTGAGGATTCCTAGTCTCTTTAGAGAGATAGACAGCTAGATGTGGCAATTCATTTAAGAGGTATGTCCTAGAGGATTTTTTTTGGAAGATTTATTTCATTTTTAGTTATATGTATATGTGTGTCTACATGGGAATATGTGCTTGTGAGTGCAGGTGCCCAGAGAGACTGGAGCCTTGTCACCTGGAGTTGGAGTTACAGGACAGGTGGTGGTGAGCTGCCTGATGTGCTGAGAATTGAACTCTGGTCCCCTATAAGGACAGCATATTCTCTTTAACTGCTGAGTCATCCTTCTAGCTGCTCACTCCCCCACTCCTACTCCCCCTCCCCCTTGGGTGGTGATGGACCTGTTGGAGTCCGGCCTTTGCATGTGATAGGCAGATACTGTATTGCTGATCTGTATGTCCAGCCCAGAATTTTCTTTGTACCCCTCCCTCCCTCCCTCCCTCCCTCCCAGGTCATCCAGGGCTAGAGAGAGGCCCTGTCTTAAAACAAAGCAAAACAAAACAAACTATGTATATGGGTGTTTCATCTGCATGCATTTCTGTGTGCCATGTATATACTTTGTACCCATGGAAGTCAAATGAAAGCATCAGACTCCCTGCAATTAGAGTTACAGGTGCTTACTAGCCCTGTGTAGGTGCTGGGAACCAACCCCAGGTCCTCTACAAAGAGCAAATGCTCTTAACCATGGGACCATCACTCCTTTTCATTTTACTTTCTAAAAATTCTCTTTGATTGTAAAAAAAGACAGCCGTGATCTATTCTAGTAAGAGTTTGGTTCAAGAGTATGTCAAGACAAACAAAGTTCAGAGAAAATGGTCGAAGTGGTTAAGTAAGCTCCATGCGAAACTTGCCATTAAACTAACTGATGATTAAAATATAATTTACTACAGCATAATTATTTCTCTGCTTTCAAACTCAGGCTCCCTTCTTGCACCCTGGTTTCTGTGACAGGCTACTGTCCTACTCCATTTGTGTGATGCCTCGTTTTCTCCAGCCAGCCTCCAGCCATAATCCCCATTCTTCCTGTACTTCACAGTGAACTTGGTCAGATCTCTTATTCACTAACTCATTCATTCAATTCTCCCCTTTTCTCACTTTCCGAATGTTGTTTTGTGAGATGGGGAAGATCTTGTTTGTATCCTTGACTGTTGTGAAACTCCCTACGTAGACCAGGCTGGCTTTGAAACCTGCTAGGTCCTCCTGCCTCTGACTTAGGAGTCCTCTGAAATTACAGGTATGTGCCACCATATCTGGCAACCCTCCCAAGTTTCTAGAGCAGTTCTGTCCAGTGTCCAGTGGGTTATCTAGCCTGGTAGGTACTACCCTGTGCTTAAGTGAGCCGTTGAAATAGTCTGGAAAATTCAGTCAGTGCTGTTGTGAAGTACTTTGACAGGCTTTAAAGAAAGTGACCTCAGTTTAGTCTTGTGACCATTTTCTTGTATACATGACTCTGAAGGCAGGTGGAGATGCATGGCATTAATGCAAGGGGAGTTCTGGACTAGACCTGATATCACTCAATGTTGGCTGCAGAAGTTAAGAGTTTCCTGGAACTCTTGGGGAGAGAAAAGACAGGGCCAGCATTTAGGGTGACAAGATTCAGATCTTAATATTGAGTTTGGGTATGTATTTTCTCTTTCCTCTGAGATTGAAAATGAGGACCTAGCTTGAGAAGGCCAGACTCAGGTTGGGATGAGAACACTGGTAGTGGATTCAGCTTCATTGGGAGGGCTTCTTTTGCCCCACCTCCAACTATTCATCCTGTTAATCATACCAGTTATTTAGTACTTAGCTGTGTATTATTTATTTAGGTTTTAGAAAAGAATGTTTCACCTGTCTCACCCTGAACCTGGTTTTGTGACTGGAGCTTTAAGCAGGACTAGGACTACCCGTTTTGACACATTGTTTTGTATATGGAGAGAAGCAGGGACTGAAAACTGGGCAGATGCCACTAAGAAATGCTTGTGGCAATTGCACTTGGAGTCACTGGAAGCCACGATAAGGAGAAAGACTTACCTGATGGCTCAGGCAAGATGGCTCCCCAGTTGTAGAACTGGACCTTGTGCACTCTTCAGAGTTTTCTGGTGTTTGAACTTCTTCTGTTTATTGGACAGTTTTCTGTCCCAAGCACCAGAGACCATCCAGGTGCCTGATGTCAGTGCTGAACAGTAGATAAGGACAGAGCTCATGTGCTAGTGAAATGAGAATGTCTGGTGTGTCCTGCCATGAGCATACATGTATGAAACAATCCTTTGCATTTATTTCCAAATAGTGATGCTCATTGTATTAGTTTGCTGTTCATTTGAGCATTTATTTTGGGTAGTGTCTCTTGACACTTAAAACAGCTCTGTGGTGGTGATGCTGGTGAGTTCTTCAATCTTCACTTTATAGTTGAAGAGTGTGGAGTAAAGCCATTGCTCACTTTATTTTTGCATCAGAAATACATAAAATTGACCATTTTAACCAGCACTAGGAATAGAACCTTGTTAGTTACATGGATATCATTGTGTAAAAGATCTATACTTTTAACTTTTATTTATTTAAGTGCCACAGGGCCTGTGAGGGTCAGGAAAGCTTTTGTGAATAGCTTCTCTCTTCCATCATGTTGTTTCCTGGGATTGAACTCTGGTCAGCAAGCTTGGCCGGAAAGTGCCTTTACCTCTGCTGAGTCATTTTGGTGACTCCTCCAAAACATCTTTACTTTGTAAAGGTAAAATTAAATCTATTACTTATTAAGGTTAGCCTGTTACCACATCATGACAATTATAGTTCTATTTACTGTGTTTATGAATTTAAGCCACACCACATTATTATATAAATAGTATCAGTGTGTGTTGTGTGCCTAGCTTACACAAAGTGAGTCCAGGACAGCCAGGGCTACACAGAGAAACCCTGTCTCAAAAAAAAAAGAACAAAAATTTTTAAAAATTTATTTTGCATTATATGTGTGGATGTTTTGCCTACATGTATGTCGGTATATCACCTGCATGCCTGGTGCCTTCAGAGACCAGAAGAGGGGGCTGGATCCTCAGAAACTTGAGTTACAGGTTTGGATTTTTTTTCCTCTGAGACAGGGTTTCTCTGTGTATCTCTGGCTCACTTTGTAGATCCACCTGCCTCTGCCTCCCAAGTGCTGGGATTAAAGGCGTGTGCTACCACGCCCGACCAGAAACTTGAGTTATAGATGGTTGTGAACCATTGGAAGGTTGTTGAGAATTGAACCAGAGTCTTCTGGAAGAGCAACAGTGCTCTTAACTGCCATCGCTCCAGCCCCAACTCTTAATGTTTTCGCCCCTCCCTCCCTCCCTCCCTCCTTCCTTCCTCTCTTCTCTCCCTTCAGTGTGGCCAGAGCAGCTTAGTTTTTTTTTTTTTTTTTAGATGTTTTAACTTTATTTTTATTTTATATATATGAGAGCTCTACGTACCAGAAGAAGATTCCAGTATAGATGGTTATGAGCCACCATGTCGTTGCTGGGAATTGAACTCCGGACCTCTGGAAGAGCAGACAGTGCTCTTAACTGCTGAACCATCTCTCCAGCCCCAGATGTTTTAAAATTCAGAAGTTTTATCACTTTGAACAGATGTAACAGAGGAAATAGTATCTAACAATACCAGTGTTGACAAGCTTTGTTAGTCTGTGACTTACTTGATGGGTATGAATTACTTCCTCCTTTCCTGTCCAATGATTCTTGGGTACTGAATATTAGTCCTCAGAAGGCCACCATTGAGCCTCAGAATTGAGTGCTACATTATACAGTTTGTTCCCCCAGAAGTGCCCCGATAATCCTTTCTTTTTTTTTTTTGGTTTTTCGAGACAGGGTTTCTCTATTTAACAGCTCTGGCTGTCCTGGACTCGCCAGACTGTTGTCCAAAGTGTTTACCCCATGTTACATTCTCTCCAGAATTGTGTTTTCTACATCTTTGCCTGATTTTTTGGGGGTGGCCAGAGGCAGGTCTCATTAATGTACCCAAGACTAGCTTTGAACTTCTAATAGAACTTGGACTGGGCTGGTCTCAAACTCACTATCCTACTTTGACTTTCCTGGTCCTAGAATTAGAGATTTGTGTCACCACACCCAGCTATTGTGTTGTTTTCTCATTTTTGGTGTTGAATATATATAGTCTCTCAGGTCAATCTTGTCATGTGACACACAATTACTGTAGGGTGGCCTTATGTGCCATGATGTGGTCAGAATAGATGCTGACTGTCTTTGGTTTTTCGAGACAGGGTTTCTCTGTGTAGGCCTGGCTATTCTGGAACTCACTCTGTAGACCAGGCTGACCTTGAACTCACAGAGATCTGCCTGCTTCTGCCTCCCAAGTGCTGGGATTAAAGGCAATGCACCACCATGCCCAGCCATTACAAGCAGTTGCGAACTGCCATGTGGGTGCTAGGATTTGAACCTGGGTCCTTTGGAAGAACAGTCAGTGCTCTTAACCACAGAGCCATCTCTACTGCCCCGACCTTTATATCTTTTCTTTGTGCTTTTGTTCATTTTTCTCTATATTTTTATTGTGCACATGTGTGTGCTTACTCAGTTTTGTGCTTGGTAGACATTTGTGTCATCAGAATTGTTTTTATTGGGGGTACAGAGCAGCCACATTAAGAGAGTGGCTTTTACATATGAGATATATGCAAGTTTCTCAGCAAATGCTCAGGAATGGAATTTCTGGGTCAGCAGGGATACTGATATAGAATCACCAAGTATTTTCAAGACAATTGTTAGCAGTTTACCTTGCTGAGTTTTTGCATGTTCATTCACATTTTCACCATAAACAGATTAATGAATTTAATTTTGCTGATTTTAACGGATGTGAAATGCCATTGTGATCTTGGTAGGATATGAGCTCTGCATCTTTGTGGGTAAAGTTTCGTGGCCCCTCTGCATATCCATTAGGTATCTTCTGATGGTCAGAAGATCTTAGTTTTAACATACTGTGAATTTATTAACTTCTCCTTTATGTTTGGTAAGATCACTGCTCTGATGCCACCTATACTGTTTGTTGAAAAAGTTATAAAGGTACTTTTACCATCAAGCCTGATGACCCGAGTTTGATTCTCAGTAGCCACATAGAAGGAGAGAAATGACACCTAAATGTTGTCCTCTGTCCTCCACAGGTGTGCAGCATATGTGCTCCTTCATAAAGTTAATCTGATTGAATACTTTACAAGTCTTTTTTTAAAAAGTTGTAAGTTTTGCCATTCCATTTCATTTCAGTTTGAGATATAGGTAAAGAAAGGGTCATGCAGATTCTACATAGACTTTTTTTGTTTGTTTTTTGTTTTAGCTAAGGAGCTTGTCTGATTGAGACAGGGTTTCTCTGAGAACTAGTCCTTGCTGTCCTGGACTCAATTTGTAGACTAGGCTGGCCTCAAACTCACAAAGATCACCTCCCTCTGCCTTCTGTGTGGATTAAAGTGCTGGGATTTAAGATATGCCCTACGATGCCCAGCAAGCTTGTCTGGTTCTAAATCCAAGGTCCTGTACTCTATTTGTGCTCAAGATTCTCATGAGCTTATAATTCAACTCTGAGCCCTGTGCCTTAGTGTAGACTATCAACAATTGCTTCTTGGTCTGGATATAGCTTTCTTCTTCTCTTCCCCCCCTCCCCCTCCTCCTCCCTTCCTTCTTCTTCCTTCTTTTTCTTCTTTTTTTTTTTTTTTTTTTTTTTTTTTTTTTTTAAGAGACAGGGTTTCTTCGTGTAGCCCTAGCTGTCCTGGACTTGCTTTGTAGACCACGCTGGCTTCAAACCCACTGAGCTCTAACTGCTTCTGTATCCAGAGTAACAGCTCTGGCTGTCCTGGAACTCACTCTGTAGATTTGGCTGGCCTTGAACTCACAGAGATCCGCCTGCCTCTGCCTCCCGAGTGCTGGGATTAAAGGCATAATTCAGGGAAAGTTAGCACTTAACTGGGAAAATTGGTACTAATGCATTACTTGCCAGTGTAACAGTTATCAAGCTAGGCTCAGGAGGTCCCCTTGTAGGACACTGTTGGCTTGCAGGGACAAAGGCTTAGTCAGGCTTAGTTTATGTCATAGGCATGCATTCTAGAAGTGAGAACACAAGACCGTCTTCTGGGAAGCTAGGGAGATATAAATCACTAAAGTGCTTGACTTGTAATCATGGGACCTGAGAACCAATGTAAAATTTTAAAAATCCAGATGAGGTGACATTTACTTGTAATTTCAGTATTGGGGAGGTGGTGACTTGTTGGCCAGCCAGCCTGCCCACTTGACAAGTTTTAGACTAGTGAGAGATTCTGTCTCAAAAACAAAACAACAATCTCCCCAAAACGAAGGTGGGTGGATCCCAAGGACAGACATGTTGATTATGCTCTAGCTAACACACACGGGAGTCAGGAGTGGGTCTTCTGTTTCTTATAACCCTGCTTGGGTCACAAGACTGTCTAAGGACTGCATATAATTGTGGTAGGAAGCCCGAAGGCATTGAGTTGAGCACCTTTCGGTGCCGAAATGGTTGTTAGAGACTGTCAAGGACCATGTGTGCCCATACACAGTGTGTGTTCCTGTTGGCAAACAGATGGCAGAGGATCTGGTGACTTCTGGCATTTGTGCCACATGTCTTTGAATGATTTGTGAAGGGATAGAATGGATTGGAATTGTGTGGTAGCTTTAAAGATGTTAGCAGTGAGAGCAGCTTTAAGTGTTCGTTTGGAGAAAAGTGGGTAGTGACCATGAAGGATCAGTGGACATTTCTTCTAGGTTCTACTCTAAAGTAGTCAGATGTGAGGGCATCAGATAGTCAAAGGTAATTGAGTCTTGGGCATGACTTGCTAATGGTATCTTTTTAGCTGGCACTGTTTAATAGGTTGTTTCGCAGGCAGAGTCCTGTTAACCTTGCCCAGGATGACCTTAAATTAATTGTTGTGCCTCAGGCTTCTGAGTAGTGAGACCTATAGGTACATGCCACTGTGCCTGGCCATGTTGGTCAGGGGCTTTGTCCTGTGCCTTTCACAATGAAGGCTGTTAAAACAGTGAATATAGTAATTAACCTTCAGATGCTTATTGATGGTTTTTTTTTGTTTTGTTTTTTCATTCTGATAACCATTCATAGAAAACTGGCAGATAATAATTGGGGACTGGTTGAGTGAGGCTGGCCTATGGTGATGGGAAAGCAGCTATCTGTTTTTTGTTTCCTTTTGAAACAGGGTTTCTCTGTGTAACAGCCCTGGCTGTCCTGGAACTCACTCTGTAGACCGGGCTGGCCTTGAACTCACTGAGATCTGTGACCTGCCTCTGCCTCCCAAGTGCTGGGATCAAAGGTGTGTGCCATTGCTGCCTGTTGTGATTCTGAGCACTACTATGGCTTACCTTGGAAAGATGGTATATGCCAAAAGGCTATATGCCAAAGCCTTTTCACTAGCTTTTTTTCATTTTTCATGATAGTTGTATGTTTTAATCTCAGGGTCCCATAGACAGATTTGTCCTTTCCGGTGCTGCTTTTCACTCTGAACATGAAGATGTTTCGTGGAGAGGCCACTTCCTAGTTTTGAATCTTCAGCACTTTCTGCCTAGAGCTCTCCCCCCCATTATCTCCCTATTCCTGAAGACACAAGTATCTTTGCTAGAAATTTATTGAACACTTTAAAATTGGGCTAAAGTCTTTCAGAGAATATTAATATGAAAATATATTCTATAGCAGCTTTGCTCTATCAACACAATTGAGTTATCCCAAAAGGTTAACTATATATTAGGCTCTTTGAAGTGCTATATATTAGTTTTCTCTTCCTCTGAAATAGGAGTTCTTCATTTTCTTCATTGAGTTTGAAGGCGGAGATCACAACTTACAATTTTCCTTTTCTCTTACCTTTGATTTGATGTAGCACAGGCTTCCTAGTGCTGGGATCACAGGTCTGCCCTATCTGACTCACTGGTTCTTTCTTATCTTTTTCTTTTTTTTTCTAAATATGGAATGCTTCATGAATTTGTATGTCGTTCTTGCACAAGGGCCATGTTAATAATCTTCTCTGTATCATTCCAGTTGTAGTATATGCGCTGCTGAAGCAAGCACTTTATTAACTTTATTATTTTTAGTTTTTCGAGACAGGGTTTCTCTGTGTAGCCCTGGCTGTCCTGTGTAACCGTACTTTTTAATTATTAAATACTTATTTATTAATAACTATACTCACAGCCGGGCGGTGGTGGCGCACACCTTTAATCCCAGCACTTGGGAGGCAGAGGCAGGCGGATGTTTGCGAGTTCGAGGCCAGCCTGGTCTACAAAGCGAGTCCAGGACAGCCAGAGCTGTTAAACAGAGAAACCCTGTCTCGAAAAACCAAAAAAACCCAAAAACCAAAAAAAAATAAATAAATAAAAATAACTATACTCACTTATAACAAATACACTGGCTATCCTGGACTCACTTTGTAGGCCAGGCTGGCCTTGAACTCAAAAGATCACCTGCCTCCGCCTCCTGAGTACTGGGATTAAAGATGTGCATCACCACTGCCCAGCCCTAGCATCCATTCATAAATGCTGAACCATCTCTAGTACCTACTTCTTTTTGCTTAGGAACCTTAGAAGGGCTTAGGTGAGTGAGATGCAGAAGCAAGTGACCACTTGCTATATGCTAGCAGGAGAATCATGCCATTTCATGTTTCCCTAAGTGATGGGCACTGACTGACTGACTACTCTAGTCTTGTCCTGGAAGGAGGAGGAAGCGTGAACATTATGCCCCAGATCCATTCGTGCTGTGTCACCAAAAGAACCATGGAAGTGTGTGTCTCTCAACATGTGCTTTTACTGGAGAGCTCTGCCTGAGGCTGGAGAATTTTAAAATAAATAGTAATTGTATGAATGACCTTAAGGTGGGTGGGAGTGGTAGCTGCCCTTGAATAACCAAGGTCCTGTCCTGTCCACTGTCCTTTCATTCTGAGTTCTTGTCAAGAGACTCCAAATGATGACTATGTTGACTAGGGACCTTTATCTCTCTCTCTCTCTCTCTCACACACACACACACACACACACACACACACACACAAGTTGATGGCTGGAGAGATGGCTCAACTGTTGAGAGCATTAGTTTCTCATGACCCATGTTCACTTCCCAGAATGCACACTGCAGTAGTTTCAAACTGTATAACTGCAGTTTCAGGAGACCATTGCCTTCTTCTGGCACCAAGCATGAAAGTGATGCATAGAGTAAGTCAAACACTCATACACATAAAAATAATTAAAATGAAAAGAATTGTTGACTTTCAATAGAAGTGACAGGCATTGGGGGCTAAAGAGATGGCTCAGTGGTTAAGAACGCTTTCTGCTCTTGCACAGAACCCAGGTTTGCTTCCCAGCACCCACAAGGTAGTTTATAACCATCTGTAACTATTGGTCCGGGGGATCCGACCCCTCTTTTGACCTCCATTGACACCACGCACACACATGGTACATACACATACGCAAACCCTTGTAACCATAAAAGATTAGAAAAAAAGTGCCAGAACTTTAGTGAACATTAGCCTGAATTAGAGAATTCTTTTTAAAATGTGGAGAGGGGTTTGTATCCATTCATTGTATAATGATCATCTTACCAATAGAATAAGGGGCTTCTCTCTTAAGACAAATGAATGGTCACAAATAGCACTTGACCAGAAGTGTCTCCTGGCTAGAACAGGAGCCATGCCTATTTCTACGAAGCGGATATCAGACACTCAGACTAGCAGTCACCATATCAAGTGTGTTGTGCCTCAGGTGTTCATTTCTGCAAGTACCATGGTGCTCCTGTAAGTAGAAAAGGATTCCATAGAAGTATACTGTTACTGTAGTACTTTAAAGGGTATAGATAGAGATATCAGGGTGTACCAACAGTTACACAAATACTGGGGCCTAGAAAAAAAATCTTTTATAAAGACCTATTTTAGTTTTATAGACTATTTTGCCTTCGTGTGCTCCGTGTATAGATGTGTGTGTCTGGTGCCTGCAGAAGTAAGAGAGTGCTGAATCCCCTTGAACAGGAGTTACAGATATGAGCTTCTGGATGGGTGCTAGGAACCCAGGTCTTCTGAAAGAGCAGCCAGTGTTCTTAACCCCTGGGACATCTAGAGACTGTCTGTGTTACATGGAGATCTCTTCATGTTGTATTTGCTTGCTGTTTGTTTGATTTTGGGCTTTAGTGTGTGTGTGTGTGGGGGGGGGTGACAACAGGGTATTATGTAGCCCAGTCTAGCCTCAACAAACTCCTTATCACTTTGCCTCCTTATCCCTAGTGCTGAGATCACAGCTACTACATTACTCCCTCTAACTGTTTGTGTGTTTTGGTTTTTGGGTGGTTTGTTTGTTTATTTGAAGACAGGTTTCTCTTTGTATAGCCCTGGGTGTATCCTTCAACTCACTCTGTAGATGAGGCTCTGCCTCCCAAGTGCTGGGATTAAAGGTGTTTGCCACAGCTGGTTGTGGTGGTGCAGTCCTTTAATCCGAGCACTTGGGAGGCAGAGGCAGGTGGATCTGAGTTCAAGGACAGTCAGGGATGCACACAGAGAGAAACCCTGGTGGTGGTGGGGGGTGTTTGCTACCACCTCCGGGCTGTTTTTTTCCTCTGGGCCTTAGGAGGCTGTTGGGTTATTTTTACAATGGATAAATTGTCATTCTTCCTATGGAGCTGATTTCTTGGCAGTAGGATGTGTGTTATGATAGTGTTGGTTTAGCTAACAAGTCGTTAAGAGAAATTGTAATTACATACCTCCTTTCCTCCATACATCTGAAAGAATGAATGAAATTCAATACTGTGCTTGCTCAGCAAGAGTTCTTCCTCTTCCCCACTTGGCCATTTCTGTATTCCCTTCCTGACATTTGAGGGTGTGATAGAGGAGACCAAACTAGATATTACCATGGTGTTTTCTTGTCAAAATGGTAAAAGTGTAAGTCGAGGGTTTTAAGTCTTAGTTACGTATTTATGTATGGGAGAGGGGAAAAGACTTTAAAAATGCTGATAACAGTTTTATATACTTTACTGGCTACTTTCATGTGATGTTTTGCTTAATTCTTATATAAAACTAATGGATCTGGGGAGGTGGCTAAATGGCTAAGAGTACTTGCTGTTCTTGCAGAGGACCTGGATTTGGTTCTGAGCACTCAAATGTCACCTCACAATCTTCAGTAGCTCCAGTTCCAGGGAATCTTTGGCCCTCATAGCATCAGGCACATGTGCCTGTTGATGGGTGCAAGCAAAACAGTCATAAACCAACCTTAAAAACATTAGAAAAATGTAAGGTCGGGCTAAAATAAATGCTCAGGACCACAAAAGGTCACAATCTGTACCAAGGTCTTGCTGGTTTAGAAGGTTTTTATCTGTGAGGGCAGCCTCTGTCAAGAGTGCACAGGTGGATCTTAGAATGGAGAAATCTCTTTTGTCATTAGCTGTTGGAGAAAATTGGTTTCTTTTTATGCCCCACTAAACTCATAGTCAGGTAGAGACTGCTCTAGAAACTGGATGGGAGGTTAGGGAGACTGTATTATGTGCTTCTACACACCTGTATTGTTCTCTCAAGGCTCCACTTGAATCAACTATGCTGTTCTGTCCTTCCGTCCATCCTTCCTTGACAGGGGTTTTCTGTGTAGCCTGGGCTGTCCTGGACTTGGGCTTACTTTGTAGGCCAGGCTGGCCTTGAACTCACAGATTCGTCTGCCTCTTCCTCTGGAGTGCTGGGACTAAAGACGTGTGCCACCAACAGCTGGCTTTGTTTTTGCTTCTAAAAGACACGGTGGTTTGTCTGTGGACATCCTGTTCCAACATGTGCAGAAGCCTGGCCTTTTGTGATTATTTTAAACTTCAAATACATTGGGGCCTTCCAATCTGCTAGGCCCCTCCCTTGCTGTCACAATATTGTTTGTAGTTTCAAATTTCACTTTGTTTGTTGTTGGTATATAAGAAAGCACTTACTTTCCACATTAACCTTGTATTTGTATCCTTGTTTCTAGTTTAGAACTTTTTGTTGATTCTTTAATATTCTCCAGGGAGGTAATCATGGCATCTGCAAAGAAAGTTTTTTAGGTATTCCTTTCCAATTGTGTGTCTCTTTGGTTTCTTTTGTTACTAGATTAGTTACAACTTCCAGAACAATTTAGAGGGCACCCTTGCTTGTTCCAGGTTATAAAGGGCAAAGCCTCTAGTTCCTCAGTATTAAGGGACGTCTTGTGAATATGATACAACAGTCTATCCACTTTCAGAACATTTGGGAAGATCACTTGAGGAGGGCAGATGCAGGGTTGTAGAAGATGGGATAAGCTAGTATCTTCAAAGAAATCTTGAGCAAGAGGGGGAAACTTGGTGAGGTATCCCTGGGTCCTACTGCATAGTGGATGCACTAAGATATTAGGCATATGATCCACAGACATTAGACTTAGACTGGCACTCAGGTCTGCAGTAAAATATTGTATAGCTTTTTTTTTTCTTTTATTTATCCATTTATTTATTCATTTGCTTGTTTGTTTATTTATTTATTTTGGCAAGTTGGTTCTCTGTGGTTGACAGGTACTTTTTGTTGTTTCATTTTCTAGACAGGGTTTCTGTGTGTGTAGCCCTGGCTGCCCTCAAACTCACAGAAATGCACCTGCTTCTGGCTCCCAAGTGCTGGGATTAAAGGCCTGCGCCACCATGCCTGGCCTGATAGGTATGATTTAACTGTATCATTTTTCCTTGGACTGTTCTTTTTCTTGGGATCTCTAATTAGTAACAGAGTAGGAAACTATAAACAGTAGAAGTAAAATTATGATGTTGGAGTGTTTTTGGAGTTAGACATGCTAATTTGTTTTCTGGTTTGTGTTTGTTTGTTATGAGAGAGGGTTTCTCTGTAACAGCCCTGGCTGCCAGGAACTCACTCTGTAGACCAGGCTGGCCTTGAACTCACAGAGATCTGCCTACCTCTGCCTCCCAAGTGCTGAGGTTAAAGTTGTGCGCTACCACAACCAGCTGATAGTTTGTTTTTCTGAATGGCCTTTCTGGCATGGTACCTGTTTGCCCACCTCTCTCAGTCCTTGACTGCCATACCATTTCATCACTCAGGGCCCTAGGCTGCAGGCTCTGAGGGGGATCAGTGATTTTGTTCTTTTTAAATTAATTTTGGTTCCCAGTAGTTATTTACAGAGTCTTCCCTGAGAACCTGGCAGAGGAGCCTCAAAAATTATCTCAATGTGCCCTAGGTTGTTAGTTGTCTCTGATATATTGAGAAGGCTTCTGCAAAAAAAATAGTAGGAAACAATTTCCAAGCCAGTTCTTTCTATCATCCTTCCCCCTTCTATTCTTCTTGTCTTCTAGCCAACAAGGTAGCTGTGTTTCAGTTTTGTTTAGAACAGATAGTAAAAAAGGCCCTCCTCTCTTCTCATTCCTATGTTTGCTTTTGGACTGGACAAAACAGTGGATCTAAGACAATCTGCTTACCAGGGTGTATCAACTGAATGGCATTGAAGCTCTCCAGCCGTTCATCCATTGAACTGTATATTGAGGCTTTTATCAGTTAAGTTACAGCTTCAGAAATGTGGGTGAAAGAGAACATTACACTTAGTCATATCCACTTATGTTTTGCTGAATATAGAAATGTTTAGTTTTGGGTTATGAGGACATTGTTGCCAAGTTACATTGTGAAGACTCAAATTTCTGGTGTGTCTGGCATGGCTCTCTATTCATTTTTTTTTTTTTTATTTCTTCAAGTTATATCTCAATCACAATCCCCTCTCTACTCCCCCCCCCGTCCCACCCTCTTCCCCTTCACCCCCCAATCCGCTTCCTTTTTTTTTCCCCAAGTTTAAGTTATATCTTTTTCCCTCTAACAGCTCCCCCTTTCAGTCCAACAAATGGCTCTTTCTCTTTTTTTTTTTTAAGATTTATTTATTTATTATATATAGTGTTCTGTCTGCAGATATGCCTGCAGGCCAGAAGAGGGCACCAGATTTCATTATAGATGGTTGTGAGCCACCGTGTGGTTGCTGGGAATTGAACTCAGGACCTCTGGAAGAGCAGTGCTCTTAACCTCTGAGCCATCTCTCCAGCCCAGGCTCTTTCTCTTATAACAACAAATACGATACAAAACAACACAAATAATTAGGCAACAATTATGAGGCTTAGCATACATTCCCAATGTCCAGCATACATTCCCAATATGTAGTTGGCACTGACTTTAACATTCTACTATGCAACCATCTCCATGAATTTATTCTTCATTGTTTTTGATTGTGCAGTGGTTCAGAGTCATGGCTTGAAGGTTAGAGTCATCAGGGAAGGTTTTGAAAATACAATACTTGTTACTCACTAGGGACCCCTTTATTGGAATCTCTGCAAGAGAACCCAAGCATCAAAAATTGTAACGGGGTCCTGCACACTGCCAGCTCTGTAGTTCTGTATGCTGCTGTTTCTGTCTGGTCTTACCCTGCTCACCCTGGTCAGGAAATGCATCATGAATCCAAACCCACAGTCTGTGAGGCAAGATACAGATTAGGCAAATTGGACTTCTCTGGTCTTGCTTGGCTTTTTTTTTTTTTTTTTTTTTTAAATACCTGCTACTAGATTTCTCTTGTTGAACATTACATTGTTAGTTTGAAGGTAGATAATTGTAACAGAATATATCACACTTACGTTTATTAATATTTAACAATTACCTATAAAACACCTAAATCCTACCTATAACCTAAAGCTTAATTCTAAAATCTGTAATCTAAGAATATCTTAATACCTAAAACACTCTAATATCTATAAGAAACAAACATTTAATACTATTTTAAGTTTTTTTTTAAGGATATTAATACTCTTGGCGTAGGTCCATACAGTATAGTATGTCTGGTTTATAACTTTCAGGTTCGAGGTCTGTTGAGCATTGCCAATTCTCAAGGCCAATCTACAAAGTCAATCTATTCTGACCACTGACATAGGGCAGCCTTTTCAATCAGCCAAGAATTGCCTCTGTGGTCTCTAGCCTGAGTCTTTTGCTTACCTTTCCGGGGCTCTGGAGCTCCAAGGTAGACGATTCCAAAAGATTGCCTTAGCAGTAGAAGATTCCAAAAGACTGCCTTAGCAAGTCTGTAACAGGCTTTATTGCAGCGGTCCAACTCTGCTAATGGTGTGTCTTGCTACGCCCTTCCCCAGCATGGATTCCCAGGGCTGAGCACTGGAGATGTGTGGCCTGTTGGCGAGTGATAGCAGAGGGATCGAGATTGCTTGGTCTTTATCTTCTTAAATCTCCTTATATGTTGTAATGATCTTGGAGGGGTTTTCGGCAGTGGTTTTTCTCAGGCTTTCCTAAGACACTCCCCTACAACAGTGTGTCAGTGTTGGGGGTAGATCTTTCGGGATTCCTGCTGCATGGCTTGTGAAGTGCTTTTTAAGGGCAAGAGCATATCTGGCCATAATTGGCTCTGCCCATATCTTTCACATAAAGGTATGTGCTAAGCTTTTGCTAATCCAAAATCCCTATGCTGCTAGATGTTAAGTTTTCAATTTCACTAACTTCACTAACCCTACCACAGATAATGAATAGTAGCTTTGTTCTGGTTCAGTTTACTGTTTTGGCTGTATTTAAGCTAATGAAATCTGTGAAGTTGAATTCTCACCACCTTCAGTGTTAAAGCTATTTCTATTGGTCATTTGATATGAAATTTTTTGAATGAATGAATTGACACTTTTTTTGTTTTGTTTTGTTTTTTTGCTTTGAGTGAAAGTGGATGTACCTTTGCCACTGTGATAGCACTATTCACAATAGTCATGGAGGCATGGCACTCCACCCCAAGAGAAACATTTAAAAATTGGTTTTCTGAGCCGGGTGTTGTTGGCGCACGTCTTTAATCCCAGCGTTCGGGAGGCAGGGGCAGGTGGATCTCTGTGAGTTTGAGGCCAGCCTGGTCTACAAAGTGAGTCCAGGACAGCCAGACTGTTTACACAGAAACCCTGTCTCGAAAAACCAAAAAAAAGAAAAGATTGGTTTTCTGAATTGGTCAGTGACTATATTTATCAAGGATTACAGGCTTTTGTACTCTCCTGTAACCATTAAAGTTTTGGCTGAATTTTCTTTTTGTGAAACAGCATAGCTGGTATTGAATTTGTTGGTTACTATTACCATATCTTTGTTCCTCTCACTGTTTTGCTGTATTTATAATCCAGTGTCCTAGGGACTGAGATAGTGTGCCTTCTCTGTTCCTGGACATTAATATTTTTATCAAGTACCACTTTCCTGTGACTTCTAATTTGGGGCAATGTTGTGAAGTGATCAGGAATTCTTAAACTACCCACTCTGGTGTAGTTAATAAGTTAAGCTATGTGTTTTCTGGCCTGCTTTTTAAAAAGTTCTTGTTCCTTCATGGATACCTAAGGGTTAAGCTAACTTTGTTTTGAGATAAAAACTTCATAGTCAAAATACTTACCTGGGAAACCAGCTTTAGGTTAATTAGCACATGAATGTGATGTTCTGGTGTAGAAAGTTTCTTCTCTTTGGACTCTGTCATTCCATTTATGGAGGGAATAAGAAAAGATTAGGAGCCACAGAGCCTCAACTGTGAAAGCCATAAAGAAAGCCCCATTTCACTTCACTTGACTCTCTTATTCCTTTGCTCTCTCCTCTTCTCTTTTCTTGTCATTTTCTTTATTCCTGGTGGTCTGTCTCTGAGGCCATGAGGAGAAACATTTTTAAAAATGAGATCTTTAAAGCCTTGTAGAACAACAGAATATGCAATAAGTTATGTGTTGAGTGCATTGGTGTTTGCCTGCATGTGTGCCTGTGTGATGATGTTGGGTCCCTAGGAACCTATAGATCCCCAGGAGTTACACGTAGGTGGGTGCTGGGAATTAAACCTTAGTCCTCTGGAAGAGCAGCCAGTGTTCTTAAGTGCTGAGCCATCTCTCCAGCTCCACGTGGGAAGCATTTTTGATACAGTTATTTGGGTTGTTTTCTTTTAGATTGTTATGGACAGCGGGGTTTATTGGAGCTGGGTGTGTGTGTGCCTGTTAGAGTTACTTTGACAAAGATAGGCCTTGTCACAGTCACATTTGCTTCTCTGTTGGGGTCCAGGAGTCTTATTCTTGTGACCCTTCTGTTCCCTAAGCAGTTGATTCTGAAAACATGTTTTCTGGCAATAAAAGAACTCATTCATGACATTGACAGACCAGTATGCTTAGAGGTCTGCCTTCTTCCATCTATTGGGGAAGGTGCCTTAACTTTCCGACCCTTAGTACTACTATGAGGGCTCCTGAATGTCCCCTTGCTTATGACAGAGCACTGGCTTACGTAGCGCAAGCTGCTCTCAGCTGTTGTGGTGCAAACAGAGGATGCTATAAAGCTCATACATTCCTGTATGAGGGAGAAGCCATCTAAGGGTGTGAAGAGGCCAGCACAGTGTATTTATTGGTTAGGCTCTGGAAGTTTCTTTATAGGTTAATTGGTCATATTTTTTTTTTAACCTTGGTGTATTTTCCTTATTCTAAGATTTTCCTTCCGTCTCAGCTGTGTGTAGAAGCCTTTTATTACCTTAACCCCCCCCCTTCTTTTTCTCAAGACTGGATTTCTCTGTGTAACAAGCCCTGGCTGACCTGTACTCGATTTGTAGACAAGGCTAGCCTTGAACTCACAGAGATCAACCTGCCTCTGCCTTCTGAGTGCTGGGATCAAAGACATGCACCACCATGCACAGCTACACTAATATTTTTAGAGTGGTTTCTGCTTCTCCCTTTGCATGTACCACATGTGTAACAGTAAATTTTTATTTATTAAGCATATATTTAACAGATACTTAACAATTACCTATAAAGTTCCTACAGCTCGAACCCTAATTCTAAGACCTAATCTAAAACACCCTAATACTTATAAAACAAACATTTAACACTAACCTAAAATTTCTCAAAAGGATATTCTCTTAGATTAATTCTCTGGGTGTGGATCCTTAGGGATGGCTTATTTTTGCCAAATCTTTCAGCCTTAAAAGTCTATGAATCTCATAGATTCATAGGCTCTTAAGGCAGTTTATAAATTAAATCTGTTTCCACCATTGAGGTGAGGTGGTTCTTACTTATATCAAACAAGAATTGCTTTTGTAGTCTTAGAGCCTGATAATAAAGTTTCCTAGGCTCACCATTAAGATGCTTTGGGCCTCCAAGGGTATCGTTCGAGTGTTCCTTTCAGTCCAATGCCCCCGGACTCCGAGGGGAGACAACTCCTCGCCTAGATGCTCCAGGTACAAGGGGGAATCTGTCCCCGGACCCACAACAGGTGGGTGCAAGATGGTGAAGCCTCCCACTTAGATGGTGATTTGGCTCTGCCAAATGAGGAGGAAGGCGGGTGGTGCAGGAGCAGTGAGGTGAAGCCTCTTGGCAAGATAAGGAGAAAGGAGGGCCGAGGCCGAGTGGGCTTCTTACTTTAAATCCCTTATGTCGTAATGCATCACAAAGATCTCAGCGTGAACTGTGGACTTTTGCAAGGTATGCCCTCAAAAAGTTCATCATCTGGTGTCAAGATTGGCTTTTTGGGGCTGGAGAGATGGCTCAGAGGTTAAGACCAGTGGCTGCTCTTCCAGAGGTCCTGAGTTCAATTCCCAGCAACCACATGGTGGCTCACAACCATCTAGAATGTGATCTGGTGCCCTCTTCTGGCCTGCAGGCATACATGCAGAACAATGTGTACATAATAAATTTTTTAAAAAATTGGCTTTTTGGTGGGCTCATTACAAGGCACGCCCTTCAATGTCAATCATATCCAGATGTGACTGGATCCATTCATATCTTTTTACCTGAGATGCCTGTCTTTTTGCTATTCCAAAATCCCTATGCTGCTAAATACTATAACTAACCCTACCATACAACTGTTTCACTCTTAGAACAAACTTGATTTCCCCCTACTTCTCTAATTCAGTTGACAATTGTCTAAGACCATATGGCCCCTACCTTCCACCTCTAACTTCCTGTTATCTTTGGTATTAATGTTTAAGAATCCAGTCCATTCCAGGTTCTTAAACTATTTTTGAGTCTTACTCTTTCCCCTCTCATCTTGAAGACTGTGTGTACTAGGGATTGAAATTAGGGCCTTATACATAATAAACATGTGTTCTACACTGATTGATGCACTTAGCACTTCCTTCCCTTTTGTGGTTTTTATTTTTAACTCCTGTAGGAGCCTCTATGCTAAACTTGTTCCCTTCCCCTCAGCAAGGATCTTAAAGAATTTGTGTGATGCCTACCCTAAGTAAGATGACTAGCTGGAGAAATTGTCATCCTTGTGGGATCAGGGTCTTTTCTTTTTAGTTCTCTCAGTTCTTCTCATTGTTGTGGAGAAAATCTCATCAGACTTAGGAAATCAAAGGTAGTGCTTAGCCTTAGACCAGGAACCAAGGCTGTTTTCATTGTGGTTATTTTTATACTGGTTTTCTTTTGTAGCACCTGATACTGGATTTTAAGATGGGGACTTTTAGAAGTTTTCTTCTTTTTCTGAGAGGGTCTCACAGGCTGGAACTTCATACCTCAGCCTCTAGGGTACTAGGATCATATGCATGTACCACAGTGGTGTTTAGCATTCAAATCTGTAAGAGAGACTCATCGTCAGTTAAAATTGTGCCACGTTTATTTTCTTTTTTTCTGTTCTCCTTATGACAGTTCACTGTGTTGCTCAGACTGGCCATTAATTTCTGACTTTAGAGATTCCTTTACCTTAGCCTCTAGTGTAGTTCATACTACGCCCATGTGTCACCATGCCTCTTAATTCAATCCTCACCCACAAGGAAGCTTCAGATGTGATATTTTACTCTTTCACTGTAATTTCATAAACACCCTTTTTAAGAATAAGGACATGGGGTTGGGGAGATGGCTCAGTGGATAAAAGCACTTGCTGTGCAAACATGTCCTTATCCCTCAGAGTTGGGATCCTAGAAATGTGGTAAAAGCCATGGAGGTGTGGCTGCTATCTGTTATCCTAACACTAGGAAGCAGAGGCAGGATCAGGATAAACTGGCTAGTTAGACTAGGTGATCATTAAGTTCTGGATTCAAGAGATCCTGATCAAGAGATCCTTAGTAGAGTTTAATGAAGGAAGATACCCAGTATCAACTTCAGGCCTATGGGAGCATGTCATAAACACACATGTATCTGTCTGCATGCTAAAATAAAACAATGAGGACGTTCTTGTTGGGTGTGGTGGTGCATGCTTGTAATCTAGGATGATCATGAATTCAAGGTCAACCTAGGCAATCTTGTCTCAGCAGCAAACAGGACATTCTGTAGGCACAACTTTTAAACTTTATTAATAATTATTAACACCTATTACCCCGCTTACCCTAAGAACTTCAGAAGGATAGCATTCCTCAAGCCAGGTCCTTGAGGGCAAGTGGTCATTGCTGGCAGCTGCCTCACTTCAGCTTGGGCTCCAGGCCGCCTAAGTTAGCCAAGACTGTCATAGCTAAATGGAGCAGGTGCAGCGCCCCCGTGTGCTTCAGTGGACTAGCTTGGCATTTACAGGCCCATAGACATCTGAGGGCCTGTAGATGGACACAGCCTCAGGCAACTCTGCTCCCACAGTTAGCTGGCCACGGCTCTCAGCATCCTGAACTTCCTCTGAGCCGCAGGTCATATGTCACACCTCTTGTGCCAGTCTGAGATTATTTGTGGCAGGTGCAGCCTTTTTCAATCTTGGGCTAGCTGGTCTCAGTTTGTGTGCCACGGCACCTAAATGCCCAATTCTTGTGGCTTAGGGTCTGGTTAGCACATCTGGTTGAAGTCAGGCCTTTTCTTTCTGTCAGCGTGGCCTCAGCACCAGCAGTTCACAAATGTCCATTTCACAACTCAAGCACTTATTGGGCTCTGCTGTCTCGTCCTTGATGGGTCTCACAGTTTTCTTTTGGTCCCTGGCCACCTCCTTCCGCAGGGTGATGTTCTCTGTGTCTTCCAGAGCCTCAGCTTTCCAACTGGGCTCTGCCTAACTTTGACCACTATTTTTCTAGCATCTTTCAAAGTGTGACAGTGTCCAGCACCTGAGCAGTGTTGGGAAGCAGTGCCAAGCTAAAAACCCTTTCCAGTTTCCCAGGCTTTCTTTCTTTTCTTATACTCTGTCACTAACTATGCATACAGAATGTCTTCTCATTGGTCAACTTCATGCCCTCCTCCTGGAGGTACACTTGTTGCCCAGCAGTTCACAAATGTCCACTTCGCAACTCGGGCACTTATTGGTCTCTGTGGCCAAGCCCTTAAGTAGGGTGCTGCTCTCTTGGTCCTTGATGGGTCTCACAGTTTCTTGTGGTAGGAGGACCACATGTGCTTCTAGGTGTTTCCCACAGGGACAGGGCTTGAGCCTGACTTTGTATGCCCCTTTAAGAGTCTGTTTTTCAGAAACACTCCCACAGCAATACTCATCACAACATTCTCTTGTAATCAGGGATATAAATGGATATTTATACACCAATACCCATGTAGCAGCATGATTCACAATAACCACACAAACTGCAAAAAAAGGGGGGGGTTACTGGGGAGATGGCCCAGTGGTTAAGAGCACTGCCTGCTCTAACAGAGGACTCCAGTTTGGTTCCCAGCACCCACATGGTGGCTCACAGCCATCTGTGATTCCAGTTTGGTAGGATTATATTTCTCCTGACCTCTTCTGTCCCCAGGCATGCATGTAGTATACATATATACATGTAAGCAGAATACTCAGACACATTAAGAAAGAAAGAAATCCACGTATCTAGAAGTCCAGAAACTGATGGATATGTAAGTAAAGTGTGGTTTATGTGTACTGTCAACCTTAAAACTTGGAAGGGACTTCTGTCATTTGCTGTATTGTGGATCCTGTTAGTAAAATAAATCATTAAGTTCCACTCAAGTGAGGCCTCTAGAGATGGCAAGGTCGTTAGGTTCTAGCCCAAGAATAGCCACAGAAGCCACTCAGTCACCAGTCTCAGTCAGACATTGATGGTTTATTGAACACACACCCAAGACTGGTCATAGCCACCAGGACCAGGGTCACAGAGCCCTTGAAAGTGTAACTGTGATGTCAGTCTGCTTCTAAGGCAGGCTTTTGAAAGAAAAACCCTATCCAGGTAACAACCTGGTCTAGGAAACAAACCGCATCCAGGTAACAACCAGGTAACCAGGTGTAGGAAGCAAGGGGATGGCAGCACTATGTCATTTTGACTAACTAAACAAAGCATTTCTAACTGACCTTTAATTTGATTGGTCCCAAGTGGAGCTATAGTTGGTCACTCTTTAATGTTAAGGTAACAAACTATGAGTAATTTTTATCTTATAACTAAAATGGAGACTGAAGACAAAAATGATTGCAGTTATGTTAAAGAACCAGGCCCCAACAGTTAGTTGGTTGCTAGGGACTGAAATCAGGGATGCAAGGAGTTATTGTTTAATGGATGCAGGATGGAAAAAGTTACAGAGATGTGTGGTATTATAGTTATATAGTAACATGAATGTATCTAATTTTTTAGTGTTTGTTTAAGTGGAGAGGTGGGTCAGCAGAATGGCTATGCTTGTAATTCTAATGCACTGGGGAGACTAAGGCAGGAGGATCATGATTTAGAGGCCAGATTGGGCTACTGTGTATCAGTAACCTCTCTAAAAGGATAAGAAGAGCACACTAGTGGCTCACACCTTTAATCCCAGGGTTGAGGATCTCTGATTTTGAGGCCAGTCAGGGTTACAAGGTGAGACCCTGACTCAAAACCAACCAACCAACTACACAAACAAATAAAACCAAAACACAAAATCCATGAGATTTGAGACTTTGTCCTTTGAGCGCCACAACAGTTTTTTGTTTTATTTTTGTTTTTTTTGAGACAGGGTCTGTGTGTGTGTGTGTGTGTGTGTGTGTGTGTATACCTTTGCCTATCCTGGAACTCACTTTGTGACCAATCTGGCCTTGAACTCACAGAGATCCACCTGCCTCTGCCTCCCAAGTGCTGGAATTAAAGGCATGCACCACCACACCATTACAGATAGTTGTGAACTGCCATGTGGGTGCTGGGATTTGAACCCAGGTCCTTTGGAAGAGCAGCTAGTGCTCTTAGCTGAGCCATCTCTCCAGCTTCTTTATTATTATTATTTTGTGAATTTCACATCATGCACCTTGTTCACTCTCAACTCTCACCTCCACTCAGACCCATCCTCCACCCTTGAAACACACTCCCACCTAAAAAGAAAAGAAAAGAAAATCTAATTGTGGAAGCTGTAGTGTGTCTTAGTGTCTCCCACAATATTCCCTTTTGTCCACATTGTTTTTGCCTGCAAATGTTCATTATAATGACTCCTTGGTACGAGGCCCCTGGCTTCAGTTACTTTGTCAATACTGGAACCTCACTGGGACTCATCTCAGATATACTATTATTGTCTTGTGTCATGGAGATCCTGTGGTTTTGGGTCTGTGGAACTGGCCTCTTCATGCACTCCAGCAGTTCATTCACTGGATGTATGTTGGGGTGGACCAACTCAAAGACCTAGTTCTGGGCCTGCATTCCCCCACTTGCAGGGCCTGCTCTTCCTAAGTGCTGCAGCAGGTAAGTGGTTGGATCAGCCTCCTGCTTTCATGATCCCATCAGTGCCAACTCTCCCTACCTGTGGCGAGGGCAAGAGAGTAAAGAGGATCTCTTCCCTCACCAACACTACAAAGCAGACAGAAGGCAGGGCTTGCTCTCCTACACACACTCCCTCAGGGCTAGCTCACCCACAACCCCCACATCCAGGGCCAGCTGTAGTGTGCTGCCCAGGCAAGGTACAGGGTTTGCTTTCCCAAATGGAGTAGCATGTGAAGGGCAGGGATAGCTCTCCTGATCTTGTGACCCCATTGGGGCCAGATCTGTCTGCCACAGTGGTGAGGGCCAAAGGCAGGGCTGGCTTCCCCACACTCACACCCTTGGGGCTGGCCCACCCACAATCCCCACATCCAGGGCCAGGCAGGGCTCTCCTAGCCTCTGAGTTGCTTCCTGTCCTTGGATCCTGTCTGGTGCTGCATTTGGTGGTCAACGCAGGCTAGATTCCCTTCTGGAACCCATGAGGCTGAAGTTGGTATCCTTGGCCCTGTAATGTTAGGCTACTGTTCATTCAGATGTTCATGGGTCACAACACTGAATGTAGACGTAACCTCTTTCCTCTCTGACACCTACTGATGCACATGTGACACAGCAACCACATCTGCAGTGCCTCTAGGGGCAGGTATTTATAGTTTTTAATACAGAATGTAAAGTTCCATGGAAGGTTCATCTGGAGTGTGATAGGTGTGATAGTCTGTGCCTGGAGTTTGGTTTGCTTTGGGCTAAAAGCTCCCTATCAACGAATGACTTTTTCCTCTTAGTTTTTTGTTTTGTTTTGCTTTGGGTTTTGGAGTAGGCGCTCATATGTCCCAAGTAGGCCTCAAACTGTCTGAAGCCAAAGATGACTTTGAAGTTCTGAGTCTCTTGACTCCACCTACCCCTGTCCTGGGGTTATAGGTAGAGGCATGTGCTACCATGCCCAGATTATGTGACTCTGTCAACTGAGCTATGTCCCTAGCCTAATTTCTTCTTAATTAGACCCAGAAGACAAATTAGTCTGCAAAGGAGTCCACTTAGGCTTCATTACAGGTTCTGAGTCCGAGATGCCAACCAGGGTGCTCCTGAGGTTCCTCTGGATACCTAGATACATAGGGAGGGGCTGGTTATCATTGTCCTCTCACAGAAACAAGGAGGGTGATTGAGAAAGCTCCAAGAGGAAATGAGACATGCCTTATGTTAACTTGATTTTTTTTCCAGTATCATTTCCATCCTTTCTCTTATTAGTGTCGGGTTGAGGTACTTGATTTGTGTGGGTTACTTGTGGAAGGTAGGTAGTATGTGAGTTCAGTGCCAGCCCATTCTACATAGTGAGTGTCAGGACATCCAGGTCTACATAGAACTTGTCTCGACCTCCGCAACCCCCCCCCCCCCCCCCCCCCCCCCCCCCCCCCCCCCGCGTGCGCCAATTGCTTCTCAACAAAGAAACAAAGAACTCATGGTAGCAGTGTTGACAAGCAGAGTTCAATGGGTGCTCATGAAAGGTAGTAGGTGCCAGAAACCAGACTGTTTTTATTTTTTTTTATTTTTTTTATTTTTTGGTTTTTCGAGACAGGGTTTCTCTGAATATCTCTGGCTGTCCTGGACTCGCTTTGTAGACCAGGCTGGCCTCGAACTCACAAAGATCCGCCTGCCTCTGCCTCCCAAGTGCTGGGATTAAAGGCGTGCGCCACCACCGCCCGGCACCAGACTGTTTTTATATATGTGGTGGGTAGGTGGTGTGTTGTCATCCATCTCTTCACCCCCCCAAAATACAAAACAAAACAGGTTTCTTTATAGCCGTGGCTGTCCTGGAACTCACCCTGTAAACCAGGCCTCCTTGAACTCACAAAGTCTACCTGCCTCTGCCTCCTGAGTGCTGGGATTAAAGGAGAGTGCCACCATGCCAGCATGAGTGTTTTTAAGTGTAAATAGGTATAATCATTCACAGACCTGCCACCATATCCACCTTTTTTCTGTTGTTCCATACATGTGTCTGTGTGTACATCTGTACCTAACATTGTCTGAAATTTTATTTTATCTTTTTAACAAAACAAAATATTTTATGAGCCAGGAGTGGTGCCTATGCCTTTAATTCCAGCATTCAGGAGAGAGGCAGGTTGGATCTCTGAGCTCACTGAACTCACTCTGAGCCAGCCTGGTCTACAGAGTTCCAGGACAGCCAGGGCTACACAGAGAAACCTTGTCTCACCCCCCCCCCCCCCAAAAAAAAAAAAAAACCCAAACCTTTAATCCCAGCACTTGGGAGGCAGAGGTAGGCAGATCTCTGTGAGTTCAAAGCCAGCCTGGTCTACAAAGAGAGTCCAGGACAGCCAGGGCTGTTAGAGAAACCCTGTCTTGAAAAAACAAACAAAAAGTTAGCCCAGTGATCTTGATTCTATCCATACCAGTATTTGCTTTGATTTGATTTTTACTGCATGTTCCTTACAGAAACATTTTAAATTCATGAATCTTTATGTCCAGATTTTAGCTGTCATTACCATGATGTAACCTGCATGTTAAGAGTTCTGCTTTTTTTTTTTTTTTTTTTTTTTGGTTTTTCGAGACAGGGTTTCTCTGTGTAACAGCCCTGGCTGTCCTGGACTCGCTTTGTAGACCAGGCTGGCCTCGAACTCACAGAGATCCGCCTGCCTCTGCCTCCTGAGTGCTGGGATTAAAGGCGTGCGCCACCACCGCCCGGCTGAGTTCTGCTTTTTTATTGTACATTTGCTGCTTGTCCCTCCAACTTGCTTGGATCTTTTAGAGAGAAGAGGGAAAAGTTCAGCTTTTTCATACTCCCAGTGTAGCTGTCTTGTCTATTGCTTTCTAAAGGAAAAGCATTACGACCCAGGCCTGGCTGCAAGATCTTTGTTGGCCTGTGTTCCTTCCAGTGGGTTAGACAGAACCTGAGTGTCCCTTAGCAAAAAGGCAGGGTTATCTCCACCTTCACCCAACTGGTTTTAGGGAAGACATAGGGTCTGCATTACTGCAGATTCTGAGGTAATAGGGCATAACCTGTCACGATGGGAGTGGGGGGCAAGTTATGTATAAACCGATCAAAAAAGGATTAAGGCGATGCCTTGGCACACAGCCACTGGCCTGGCTCCAGGCAGTGCAGTCTGGCTTATGACATAAACACTGTTCTTACCAGCTGCAAGAACCAGTCAGATGGAAAAGTAATCCCGTTTGTGCTTCCCCACTGACACAGATTGAACAATTAAACAGTGCCATCATCATGAATGTGAAATAGCCACTGCTCTAGGACCAGGAGAGGAATGGGCCTTCACATACTCTTGTTGAATAACCAGTATTTCAGCAGAGATGTTCCTAGGACAGGGTAAGATATGCTGCAACTTGACTAGTAATGAGAAATATGTCTGTGTTTAATTTTTTTCTTTTTGAGATTGTAATATGATTACATCATTTCTCCCTTTGCTTTTCTCCCTCTGATCTCTTCCATAGACTTTTGCCTTTCTTTCACATTCATGTTCTTTTTTAAAAAGTTGATTGATGTTTACATACAAATATGTATGTGTGTGTGTATACACATACTACTCAGTATGTGTAAAATTACTTTTATATTTCTAGGGCTGACTGTTTGGTGTTGGATAACCAATTGGTATCCTTTTTCCTGGGCAAAGACACTTTCTCCCACTCCCAGCATTTCTTAGCTGCCTATAATTCTGTGTGTAAGTTTGAGGCTTTGTGACCTCCTCTCCCCCATCCATTTTAGCATGTCTTTGGTTCTAGTTTAGCTAATGTTTAGGCTGTTATATTGGTGGGACTTTGGGTATAGCTTCTAACATTACTAGGAGATACAGTCTCACAGCAAGCTCCCTGGTCTTCTAGCTCTTATAATCTTTCTGCCATCTCTTCCACAATGTCCCATGAGCTTTAGGCACAGGAGTATTTTGTAGATGTATCCATTGAGACTGGGTTCCTTAAGTCAGCATTTCGATTAGTTTTGTGTGTGTGTGTGTGTGTGTGTGTGTGTGTGTGTGTGTTTTAAATGGTCTCTGTTGTAAAGAGAAGTTTCCTTGATGAGGAATGAAGACTGCACTCACTTGTAGGGATAAGGAAAAATATTTAGAATGTATTTAGGGGATTATGCTGGGTAGGTCAGGTTGTTCTCCAGGTCTATGCCTTCACTAGCCCTGGGTAGTTGACTAGGTTTCTATTACCAAGCATAATTTCTCTTCTTTTGAACAGGTCTTGAGTACAATTATGGTTATTGGTTACCACCAAGTTAAGTGTGCTGTGCCTGCTGGTCATCGATGTTTTTTATTAGGAGAAAAACAACACATTTTGCAGCCTATGTGTTGTAATTTCAAAAAAGAGGTAAGCCTAGGTATCACCACTGTTGGTTGCTTCCTTCCTTTGGAAGCTTGCATGGTTCCTTCTGGTACCATGAAGAGCTAGTTTTCAGTGAGGAGGCTTTTAGATCAATCTGTCCCAGTTCAGGGGCCTATGGGGCCTGTGTCTGAAGTGCATGTTTTCAACAATAGGGACTTCCACCTCTTCAGAGCAGCCCAAGGCATAGCAATATCATGCATGTTTGAGGGTCTCTTAAACAACTATAATGAACAACTCCAAAGAGGGCTTCTCATGCTTGGTGTTGGAATTTTTGTTAGGTTGTCTTTGGCTCTAGGAGAGATTATTGTCAGCTCAGATGTGAAAATTTCATTTAAACTATATATGTGTATTATAGAGGTTTTTTTTAACTGAATAAGTTAATAGTATGATTTTTTTTAATGACTTTCAGGCATTCTTACTGTTATTTTACACTTCTGTATTTTTCTCCATTCTCCCTCCCTAAATATTCCTTCCCCACTTATCAGATCAGGTCACTTGTACCCCACTATTTACCACTATGTTGTTCTCCCAACCCTTTACCCTGGCAATGGTCCTTTTCTTGCTTTCATGATTTTTCAGGTATTCCAGGTTATGTACTCACATCTGAAGATTTGGGGCTAGGAGCTTCCAGTGAGAGAGATGGTGAAATGTTTGTCTTTCTGGATCTGGGTTAACTCACTCAGTATGATCTTCTGCAGTTCTATTCATTTAACTGCAAAGTTCTTGTTTCATTTATCTTAATTATTATTTTTTTCCAATATCAGCATCTCCTACCTTTTTCTTTTTGTCCCTGGTAGACTCTATGCAAATACTTTGCACTTATGGAAAGATGCTCTCCCATGTCTCAAGGATATATGTGAATTTAAATATTTTTTCCTATGGGTCTGGGGCTGACCACATTGGCCAGCAGGAAACAAGTTTTAAGCTGTGTCCTTTCATGCCTCTTTTTATTCTCCAAACTTCCAAAGGGAATTGTGCTTCAGATTTTGCATATAATGATGTCTCCTTGCAAACAGATGGCCAATTACCACAAAGTGTCTTGGTTCTGGTTTATTATTGGGGGCAAGAATATTTGAAGATAACATTGCTAGAAATGTGGCCTGAGCTGTGTGCTATATGGATTTCTCTGTGGTGGAGGCAGGCTTGCTGAAGGATGAAGTATTGTGCTGTGAGTGTGAGGCAAGGCAAAAGCTCATGGTTATTGCTCCTGGTTATTGCTTGATGAGGCTGCTGGATCAGAGCACACCTCATACAAACTACTCCACATGACCTCCAGCTGACTTTTGTGTTGTCATGGGTATCATGGTGAAGATGATGGTGCCACTATCTGACCTGTGGGGTTAATGTGAAGATTAATTAAGCTAATATAGGTCAAATCTATAATACAGAATATAGAGCATCATTAGCCCTAGAAATGAAGCGTTTTCCTAGGCTCTAGGGCAGGTTATACAGTGATGACTTTCAATTAACCAACACTCAACTGTTGGTACCTCCCTGGCATTTTGCAGCCTATGTGTTGTAATTTCAAAAAAGAGGTAAGCCTGAAGGGACAGGATAGAATTGAGGAAGAGTCACTGGGTTTCAGGGGACTGAGAGGCTGGAACTTGATCTGGAACAAAATGTGGCTGATCACAACCCACTAGTGGTTTTTTGTTTGTTTGGTTTTGGTTTTTCAAGACAGGGTTTCTCTGTGTAGCCCTAACAGTCCTGTACTCACTTTGTAGACCAGGCTGGCCTTGAACTTTCAGAGATCTTCCTGCCTCTGCCTCCCGAGTGCTGGATTAAAGTCATGTGCCACCACACCCGGCTTAAACTATTTTTATCTCATGTGCATTCATATTTTGCCTGGATATGTGTCTGTGTGAAGGCCTCAGATCCCCTGAAACTAGTTACAGGTATGAGCTGCCATGTGGGTGCTAAGAATTGAACCTGGGTCCCCTGGAAGAGCAGCCAGTTCTCTTCTGAACCATCTGTCCATTCCTGTTTTCCCCTTTTATATTGATTTTTCTGTGATATTTGCTTTTTATTACAGTAACAAGATGTTTGTTAAGTTTTGGAAATTATAGCACCATCGAATGAAATATGCTAGAGCCTAACAAATGATCAGTTGGATTGTGTTAATATTGTTATCAGCGGTCCTCTCACTTTAACATTGTGTCTTAGGGCACCTTGGCATTAGCACCACACAGTCTATCCTTCCTTTATCTTTCCCCTTATTTCTCTAAACTCAAAATGGGTTATTACATGGTTTCTTTTGGAACAGATTCAGAATCATGGCATCTACTTGGGTCATGATGCCTGTAGGATTGAAAATAGTACATAGAATTCTTTAATTGTCCCTTGATCTTTTTCTAGCTCTTAACTCAGTGAATGGGGGCTTTTGCCCCTTGGTCACAGGTTAGAATGAAACCGGAAAGGGGAGGAACTTTTTTTTTTGAACACTAGATGGGAAAGTTGCCTTTAACTGTCAGATTCTTAGCTATTTGCTCCTCATAGATGCTGCTGGTTCTCTTGTTTAAATCAATGTCTTTTTTGTCACTGTACTGATCAGACTAGTCTCTGCTTACTTTACCATAGGAGCACATGTAGTGTACCTTGTCATCAGTACATTATCTTTTCTCCCTGTCTGTGGCCAGCAGCCCAGACTTTATTCATGGTATTGACTAATGCTTAATGAACTCAGGAGAATGTCATGTGGCTCCAGCGAGACACACTGCCTAAGCAATGACTGAGTCTGACAGTTAGCACTTGGTTGACA